>CAODLS014674917.1:0-21190 GCA_948243855.1 Flueggea neowawraea | reverse complement strand
CTCAACAAACTTCTCATGAAGATCTTGAGTCCATCGTATTCGGGTTTTATTTGCCATTGCTGCCCCATTTGAAACACCTCCAGAAGCAAATCTTGGAGATTGCTTCTGATCTTGCTGAGAAGAAAAACATAGTTGTGCAAGCGGAGCCTTGTGTGGATCATAACTAACCTGACGCAGCATAGTATGTAACAAAAGATAACTTCTCTGCCAACAGCATCAAAAATCATACAAAATTAAAATGAATCATAATGGATTGAAATACTTACTTTATAATCTTTATGCCCTTGGAAAGGAGCAGCAAAACGATTCCTTACCGAAATGGCGTCGGTATGAAGAACCTTATTTCTTTCAATTGGATGTATCTTGTTTTCTGAGAAGCTGCTGAAAAGGCCTTCACATGACTCAGAGGACTTACAGCAGTTGTTACCAGAAAAATGGGATTTCACAATAGACTGCAAAGTGTTTCTCAGCTCCAAGTTGGGATTAGCTTGCTCTGCTGAATCAACAGAATAGGGTTCACCAGAAAACTGATGGGAAGAAATTTGTGAGTCATAGGACTTGGAGTACTGAGAGGAGTAAACAGGATTAGAGGCATGGTAATCCTGTTGTTGAAACCCCATGTATCTTTCTGTTGCATAAAAAGCTGAAGCCGGTGATTCAAACCGGCTCATAATGCTGCTATGTGATTTATCAGGCCTAAAGTTCTGCTGTTGTGATCCTGAATCAACCAGCGATGGCTGGGCACTAATTCCCACGTTCCAAGTCTGTTGATTACATATATATTGAGAGGAATAATTACCAAAATCACTAATCAGTCCATTGTTTTGTTGAGTTTGTTCTGAAAAATCAGTTTGTGAAGTGTTCATTTACAAATGAACAAATCTGCAGCACAAGAAGAAAAGCTAGCAGTAATGACTTCTCTGCAATTTTCTTGACAGGCATCAAAAAGTGTATCAAATTTCAGCTTGGAGAGAATTATATAAACAGTCAAATCCGTGCAAGGTACGCAGAATCTGGAAAAAGAAAGATGCAGATTAGATTGGTGATGATGAAAACAGCAATGTTGAAATTCAATGGCTTGGCATAAAGTTCTTCATTATATATTCCTGGAGGCTTGATGTATAAGATATGAATATATATATGAGTGATACTTTGCTTCCCTTTTGAGTTATTCCTAAAAATGGATAGGAATGACAAGTGATGATTGACATAACCAAAGACAAGAGCAAACAAGTCTTTTAAAATTAAACCAAGAAGTTGATACAGTTTTTCCATTATATTATTAGCAAGAAGCATGAACAATAACCATTAATGGTCTCTCACCAAGAATTACCACACAATGCTGTTACAAGCATCTTTTGATCATTGTTTTTTTAATAATTAAATTTGATCTGGCATAAATTCACAGCAAATCGGATCTGCAGTGGTTCCTGCAATCGATGTGGAGGATACCACATCAAATGTACAACTAGACTGTGTAGCAGTGTAGGATAAGTTAACATGTAATTTTTTGAAAGAAAAATGATTCCTTTCTCTTTTTATTTTTTTCCTTAACCACGAGATATTCAGATATTACGTTTATTTTCTTGACTAATTCTCATTTGCTCTGAGAGATATGGAAGTTGATTCAAAATAATTTTGCGCTTTAAGACTAGAACTTACAACTTTGTTAAATCCTCTATTCTGAAAATATTTATTGTCATTTAAACTACCGAATTCTTTATGGGATTGGGATCAACTTTCGATAAAAAAAAATATTAAAGAAGATTTTAATATAACCATATTAAAAAAGTTGTAACACCAAAAGCATCTTCAAAAAATTCTTCAAATATTAGCCGAACCCATAATCGTGCTTAGGATCAGTGATTAATTGGATTAACCCACTAATTTCTGTCCTGAATTCGTAGAAAGTGAGAACCTGAAATTACTAGAAATATTCTCGTACTAAACTAGTTTAATCTCAAAGTACAGTGAAAATGTAACGGTTAGATTCCAAAACGTGCTCAAAGAATTTAGTATAAAGTGAAGATGAACCAATTGCATCCATACTGTTAATCTTTCCAAGAATATTCGCATGCATGAATTTAGCAACTTAAGCTATGATTTTAATAAATATTTTCCACTAGTATAGTGGACTACTATTTTTTCTCCTTTATGGTTGGCCTTAATTACAAAAAGGGAGCAACTATACTGGTATCATCTTCTTTAATTTGTTTTAGTAGTTAAAATATCATTTAAGGTAAATTTTGTCCTACAAATAATGAGATTCTATTGATTCAAATCATTTGCTAATATAGCAGCAATGCAACGAAGAAAATAATCTCAAACAGAATGACCTAAATTGTTCCGATGAGCTTATTGTTCATTAGTATTGGAGATCAATTTCAACACTAAAAAATTAAAAATTCGATTTATTAGGATGAATTGATGAACTCTGCTTAGGAAACTCCGACTCTCTCTCACTGTCTGTGTGAATAATTTATTAGGATGATTAGGCATTAATTAGTATAATTAATTGATGTTCAAAAAAAGTATAATTAAGTACAATTAGTGAACTGTGGATTTATCACCAGGAAATAAAATTATTCTTAACAATTAAAATTTTTGTCGGAAGCTACATGTCCTTATCAGGGCAATTATACTCGAATCATATGCTCCAACTTGAAGGCGTTAAGATTAATATAAGAAAAAGAGCAAAGAAATCAAAGGCTGGATTCTTCTGTTACATTCAGCCTCTTCTTCATCACAAATATTCTTAAACACAGATTTATGTTAGGTCCAATTTAGTCAAAAAGTGCATAATTTTTGTCTCTTTATTGTGTTTCTTCTTTTGTTTGAATTAGTTTTGAGATACTCCTTTCAAAATAAATTGAGAGATTAGCATATTGGTTTTGACAAAAAAAAAAATCCCCCATAATCTTGTTAACTATTTATAAACATGTTAATATTTCAACACCAATGAAGTACCAAATGATAAAAATGGTTTTGTATATAGTTGAATTTTCGCTATGAAAAATGCAAAATTATTATAACAAACGTGTCAAATGAATCAGTCATTAAGAATATCGATAAGCAAATATTATCTGGCGTTTCAAACCTACTCTTATTTTAAAAAAAACACATTTAAGTCGTACTGTGAGTGTCTCCAAACGTGCGAATAGATTGTAAATAAGTATGCGTAAAGCTATTTCTAATCAAAAGGGGAAAAAGGCCTTTCCAACAAAACTACATCTTAAAACGTCTAAAAAAAAAGGTTGTATATGTTTGATACAATAAAAGAAAATTCTAATATAGACATTAATCTTGCCTTTTAAGAATGCATATATATATAATTCAACAAGTGCATAAATGTATATGAACGTGTCAGAGGAAAATGGCGGTGCAAGTTGGGAGTTGAGAATCCTGTTCCCTTTCTTAATGTGATAGAACCCTTCGAGGTATCACAAGTAGAAACATTTTCTTTGTTTTCTGGATCTTTTGAAATGTAGGCACCTTATGCTGGGACATTTCATCCCTTCCATCCAATCCTCCACTTTTTTCTTTTTTCAATTTGTATTCATGTACTGCTGATACGTTGTCAATGTCATTATCTGGATCATGATAGCAATGAGAAATTACCTTATTGGGAATATTTTGGAAGGTATGAAGGCCTTCATTTAAAAACCGACTGAAATTGTTAAAATAAAATTAGAGAAACATTTTCTTAGTATAATTGAAGATTTCGTTGATAATTCATTTTGTGAATTATGTCTCTTGATGATTGTCAAGTATACCCAATCAAAGTTTAAGTTTCATAGGCCTATAAGATTTTATCTTTGAAAAGTGTCTTGCTGGTTTGATAGAGAAAAATATTTATAATTGATTGTTGGTCTCAAATCTTGAACGATGTGATATATGGCACAATAATAACCCTTAGTTGAGGCTAAGGGGTTTAGGGACATTTTTTGCTCAAATTTCCACAAATGACTCAAATTATTATGGACTATGTTCCCTCGACGAAATTCAATCCCACCTGATCGAGTTGTTGTCCGTTCTGGTCTCCACGGTCCTGCACTGCTTGTTTTTTTTTTTAAAATCTCAATAATTTGAAAGATAAAGATATTTATAAGTGATTATTAACTTCTTTTAAACAATATAGGATAACATAGCACATAAACTAGAATTTTGTGGTGATATCCATCCGAATACAAAAGATATTTTGATATAGAGTGATTTAGTAAAACAAAACCATTCGTAAAAGAAGTACTACAACAAGATTTTTCACCATATTTTTGGTACGCTCAAATTATTTGCAAATAATATGATATTAATGGATGAAGCTTACTTAATACTTGCATACATAATGATAATACTATTAATGGATTATAATAATTGTTAGTACATGGTATAATTAATTCATTCATTTGATGATTGAGCTTTAGTGCTTTACTCAAAACACTTGAAGAACAAAAATCTGGCAAGTTTTTTTTTATATAATTTTGGAGTATATAATCATTTTTGATCCCCTTATAGCAGGAAACAAACAGCAACTATTTGCTACGTGTGCATTACTGGGTGTAATTCCATTGGAGAAGTATTTTATAGGAGAATATTCTTCTTTAACTTATAAACTTAAAAGATCATTTTCTTTTAGGCAATGTGGAATTGTAACACAGCTTCCACAAGCCAAAAAATGGACATTTAGAGAGTGAAGTTTGTAAAACTGGACATTTGCGGGTAGCCTAAAAGAATGGCATCTTTAGAAGCCTCAATATTGCACTACATAACTTCGATAATATTGGAATTAAGCTTAACTCTCTCAATAAGTTATCTTTCGGAATGGAGTTAGATCCAATTTTATGACAATTGTTTACAGTATTAATTTATAGTTAATTAGTACTATTAAAATTGTTTTTAATCTTAAAAAGTCGTCAATTTAATTTAACTGATTGGAATCAAATTTAAAATGAAAATGATTAAATTTTCTTAAATTTATCTTTACTACAGGCCAAAAAATGACAAGCTTCGAACAAGAATTTCATGTTCTCAAAAAATAGAAAAAATGAAAAACGAAATTAAGAAGAGTTGATTCCTTTTTAACTATTCGACAGCAAGCAGAGACATGTATAAGCAAATTAATCAAACAAAATTGTGTGTTAATGAAAAGACAAAACGTGATTTCTATTTAATAATAAACCAATTAGGCATTACAAAGTGGCAACATTATGAATAGAAAAATTGGGTGTGAATTGCTAATCTTAGTTGGACTTTACCACAGAAATTGACCCTTTAATGCATTGGAGGGTCGTATCGATCTGTCTCTCCAAAACTACATATGGTGCCCCTATAAATTGATCACTCTTACCGTATCTGAAAGGTTGTGTTGTATATGTACTTAGAAAATATTTGGTGTTGTATTTTTCTAACCAATACCTAAGCAACACAATTTGTATTTATATGCAATAATTTTTATCATATTGGATATAGTTTAGTGATATAAGTGTGATTAATTTGTCTGATTAATCCTAATAATTAACACAACTCTATTTATATCATGAGTTTGTATCCAAAGGTTAATCAATTTTTTTTAAAAAGGTCGGTTTATGAGATTAGAAAATGTAATTTATTTTTATTAAAATGAATTTCAATAACTCATAAGAGATAGTTCAACTGGTAAGCAAGTAAGGACTTATAGGTTAAGTTTAAGATTCAAATCTCATAGACAACAAATTTTAAATTGTCATAGCCACTTATTTCAAAAATCTATGTTTGAGGTGAAAAAATTTTTAAATTATGAGTTGGAACTCCAAACAATCTTGCAAAATAAAGAAAGGGAGTAAACACGACAGGGTTTAATTTTTTAAAACTCTCCAACGCGTAAATTACTATTTTGACAAAGTTTCAGGATTGGGTGTTGTGCTTCATTATTGAAGTTGAAGGATATTTATAGAAAAACTAAGAGTTCCTAGATAAACCACTATTTACATTTTAATTATGTGATTTCCTCATCTATTCCTTCAAATAATTAACCTGTCTCAATTATAATTAATCTGACCTTCATAGTTTTAGAGACTTTTTTTTAAAGTCACTTCATAAATCAATTCCTTAGATTTAAGTGAATTGATAGGCCTAATGACTTTTAATCCATGCCATATTAGAAATAATTTTAATATCCCTAAACTAGCGTAAAAGCACAGATGAATTCACAAATTAATGGTACTAAATCATTTTCAACGGTAAAAAATAAGAGTTGAATTAACACATACATTTCATGCACAAAAGGTCATGTTCTAACTCTTTCTTTGTCTATATCCATTAATTTGTTTCTGTCCTACAAAATCGGTGCATCTTGTTTTTCTTTTCTTTCTTTTTGTTTTTGCTTAAATGGTGTGGTCACTGAGGCTAGAGGTGACCTTTCTTGAAGCAGACCGCTGGTTAGAATTGGAATCAAACTGACTCGAATCGAAACTAAAACTGGCTTAATCGGAATCGGCTAAACCGCCCAACCAACAGTTCGGTTCAAGTTTAAGTAATCTTAAAACCGTTGAACCAGCGGTTTGAACAGACACTTCAACTCTCTTAAACCAGCGATTTGAACCTACTCGTATAAACCAACGGTTAACCTCCTAAACTAGTGGTTTTAACTCTCTTAAACCAGCAATGTTAACCAAAATCAGTGGTTCAATCTTTATAAACAAGAGGTTTTAACAATATTTAAAACAAAAAATTTAAAAAATCGATATGAGCCAGACCAAATCTAAACTGGAACCGGTTACCAAACTAGTCCAAACTGTTGACCAAACTGTTACAAACTTGAACCGAACCTCCCCTGGGTGGTTTGGTTCCGGTTCAGAGGTTTCATGGAATCGTAACCGCCGGTTCATGAACTTGAACCGACGATTCCAAACCATGGCCACCTCTAACTTTGGAGGATGTGAATTGTGAAATTCATTGGGAAATTATGTTAGCATCCCTGATGTCTTTTTATGTTCCTAAGTTTTGAAAAAACTCTTATTACGTCCCTGCTTTTAAACGCAATCAGTTAAAACTCAGCCATAACTAATATGATAGTGTTCATTAAGGCACTTCCTTCTTGTCTTCTTCTATACATAGTTGTAATTACCCCAAATATTATTAATTTATGTTAGTTATAGCAGATGGTGTAAAAGAATAAGGATGTAATAAAAGTCTTTTTAAAATTTAGGGATGCAATGAAAAATTATGGTAAACCTTAGTGATGCTAATATAATTACTCCAAATTCATTTGGATGTGAAACACAGAAATTGACTTGTCTTTAGTGAATGAAATTGAGGATAGAATAGAACCCATAAATAGAAAAAACAAATCAAAATGTCCTGTTAAGCCATATTCTTTCTTGGCCACTTTTTCTTTGATCCCTCACATATATTTTTTTACAAATAATGAAGACTGGCTAATTAAATACCCAAAAAAATTATATTCCAGGAAAAAAAGAACTTATAAAGTTAAAGAATTTTCTTGGTTTTTGAAGGATCAAAATATGCTAATCACCATTGTTTGGTCCATTTGTGCTAACGTGATCATCTCCTCAAAATTTAAAAATTTTGGTGGAATTATATTATAATTAAAATTTTCTAGTATAATATATCAATAACTACGGGTTAGATTTCCTTTATTATTATTAACGGGTAAAAGATATAAATTGATTATATTTTCATCCTTATATTAATTACCTGGCATAAGTTAATAATATATAGGACAAGGACCTCTAATTATTCCCGCTAAAATCAGCATAAACCTACTACAGTATAATCCTTTAAGAATTTCCATGCTCCATGGAAGAACAATTCCTCCAATAAATTTTAAGTGTATTAATCAACTTTATATATGTTCTGTTTTCTTTTCAATAATTTAGGTCAGAATGTATTAAATCAAATTCCAAGCATGTTTTGGACATATATGCAAGTACATTTTGATTTTGGACTTATGTTGTGATTCTACATGTAGAATGTTATATTATTTATATATGCAAGTACTTCCGCCATTTAATTACTTCAGTTTAAGAACTAAATGTGGGGAAAAGGTGTCAATTTGCCCCTAATGTTTGGGGTCAGGAGCACTTTAGCCCTTATTGGTTTTTTGGTCCGTTTAAACCCATATCTTTATAAAATTGGACCACGTTTATAAAATAGAATGTTATATTATTTATATCGTTTGCCCTTCTAGTAGCATTCTCATCCTACATGCTCCAGCAATTTTCTCTATCGTCTAAATATATATATTGGATGAAAAAATAAGCTCCATCTGTCATGTGGAATGAAAGTACTAACAGAAAGGCAAACGTGACCTAATTTTATAATAGTAAGGGCTTAAACGGACTAAAAGAAACGATAAGAGCTAAGTTGCTCTTGACCCTAATCGTTCGGGCCAAATTTGCACCTTCACCCACTAAATGTGTTTTCTTTTTCTAAATAAATTTAATCTCATGTGCCACGAGAAAAAATAGAAAAAGAAAATCGCATGTGTTGTTCTCTTTAGGGTTTTTCTTTTCCAACCATTAGAATTTTTACTTTAATAGCCTCTTAATTTCATACTTTAGTTCTCGATTAAAAACAAAATATAAATTGTGCTAATTAGACAGTATGTCATATTTAATCTATTATTTTTTTAATTTTGCCATATTAAATTTTGTAATTATATGAATAAAACATTTTAAACATCAAGATTAAAAATACCACCTTTTCAAATTCAACTTTTAAAAATGTCACATTAATATTCATAAAAATTTCAATTTTTTGTTTTACTTTCTCAATTTTCTCTCTCTTATTTCCTTTCTCTCTTCTCCTCTCAAACCCTAGCCGCCCTTCCTCTCATCTCTTCTCTCCTTCGACTGCCTCTCTCAAACTAGAGGTGACCATTCCTGAATTGAGCTACCAATTCTAATCGGAACATGCTGAACTGCCCAACATACAGTCCGGTTCAGTTCGAGTAATCCTAAAATTGTTGAACCGCCAATTAACTGGTGGGTTCAAACTGGCCACTAACCATCGATTTAACTCTTATAAACCAGTGGTTTCAAAGAAAACCAGCGGTTCAATTTTTTTAAACCAGCGGTTAACCTCCTAAACAAGTGGTTTTAACCATCTTAAACCAGCAATTTTAACCAAACACAGTGGTTCAACATTTCTAAACCAGCGATTTTAACAATATGTGAATTTTTTTAAAAAAATTCGGTTTGAATATGACCAAACAAGAACTAGTGACCAAATCGGTTCAAACCGTTGACCGAATAGTTACAAACCAGAACCGGAACCGAACCGTCCCTAAGCTAATTGCTTCCTTTATTTTTTTCTGTTAAATTGTTGTTTTAAAAAAAATATTTAGAATGTCTTAATCGCAGGTTCTGTTTTGTTATTGGAATTAAGTCCTCTGTGTTTTGGTTTTTTTAATGAACTTTGTTGTTTTTTATGTATTGTTGTGTTCCATGAACTTATATATATCATTGTGAACCATTGTGAATCATTGTGAACATTGTCTAAAAAATTCATTTTAATATTTTGTTTAAAAAAACATTATTTTTTTGTTCACAATGGTTCAAAATGGTCACAACTATATACAATATAATTATTACCATTTTGTAAATCATTGTGAATGTTAAAACTGACCCTGAAAAAAAATTTGAGGAAGAAGTTCATTTGAAATTTCTAAAATAATAATTAAAAAATTCAATTAGACTTTTCAAAAAATATGAATTATATGAACCATTGTGAATCATTTAAAATATGAATTTTGTGAATAAAAAAATTATCACGTGAACTATGGTAAACTAAAAAATCATTGCTAAATTCATTGAAATTTTTGACTTTTTTTGAAAATATAAACTGTGCTTTCATTGTAAACCGTTGTGAACCTAAAAAATACAATCTAGATTAAAAATATTTTTTTAAGAAAACAAATTCAATTTCTCATGAGTTTTCAAAAAAAATAATACTTTTTATATGTGATAACTTAAATTGACATTCTTAATACTTAAAAACTTGGCATATTATTTTAAATAAGTGACATTTTTTTTGGGTTTCAAACATGTAATTTTCTCTATAAAATTCACGCTTTAATGCATGGAATGTTGTGGACGGCCATCGTGAAGCCCAAATAGCTGAAAAGGCCCATATGGGAGCGTCACATTATGCTAATTTTAAAGGCCCCTAACGTTTTACCTTTTTCCCAAGCCCACTTAATGAATCCAATGATTGAAATTTGTTTAGGAGAAATTATTTTAGAGATTTAGTATATTCTCTCATTGCAATCTGAGTTTTTTAAAAAAAATCCTATTTCATCCTTGAAATTTAACATCGTTAATTTTTCTTAACAAAAAATGTAAAAATGCCAATATGCCTTCATATAAAAATTTCAATAATAGAAATAAGTCTCCTTTGTCTCAACCCTTGTGTGTGTGCGTGTACTCAACGATCGCTCGTTAACACATTCACTAATGTATTGTCCGCTTTGAGTTCATGGTCCCTCACAGTTTTGTCCCTAAAAAGGTGTCTCAATAGTTTAAAAGAGAAAGATACTTATAAATAACACTTGTCTTAAGTCTTAGGCAATGTGAGAACATGGCATTACAATAGCTCTTTAGTAGAGGTTAAGGGGCTTGGGAACACTTTTTTTAACTCGATAGCTTTTTGCTTGAGTTTTCATTGACAATGCCAATTATTGTAGACCATGTTCATCGACTATCGCACATTAGACTCATCCACTGAGATATTGTTCACTCTCGGCTCATGGACCCTAACGGTTTTGTCCTAGAAAAAGTGTCTTAGTAATTTGAGGAAAAAAGGTGCTTATAAGTGACCTTTAACCTCGACTCTTAAGTAATGTGAAAACATGATACTATACTATCTTTACTTCCCCTCCTAATATCAAAGAGGTGGGACTAGAAGAAGAAGATATAGTTGTTATTAAGAATAAATTTTTGTGGGACCTTTGTGTCATGTCATCCAATCTAACATGGCACGTTAGTATAGACTGTAGAAGTTGAGACAAAGAGATGTAATAAGAATTTTTTAAAAATTTAGGTATGCAATATGAGAATCTATTAAATCTTAGGAATGCTAATGTAATTTATTTTTGCACTATGAATCCAATGATTGAATGATACTGAACTTTTGAGCTGTACCACTCTTCGAGTTCGCTTTTCTACTCAGATATCACAGATAGGCTAGCTTAATCTTTGTGAAAATAAAACAAGTACGTATAATGTGAATAGAGTCAAATTTTGTTTATTTTAATCGACTTAATTTATTAAATTTATATCTTAAGAGGTTTTAATTGCACTCTTATTGGATGACAAATTAATAATGTCAAATATTTTATTGTTGTCTCTGTAAAATAATAATATTTGTAGTTAGCAATCACATCTTCAATCTCTAGAGACTTCAGTCTCTCAATTCAGTTTATCTCAAATGTCCTAGAATCTCAGTCTCTCAACTATTCAACTTCTTGCGATCTTGCATCGACATATGAACTGTAGAAACGGGACTGCTCCTTGTGGCCACTTCAACACCCACATTTATGGAAATGAATTCAGAGTTTAGTTGCAGAAAATAAGCATTACTTCATAAGAGAATGTTGAGGAAGTTTTTGTAGTTGCAGAAAATTCTTTCTTTCCTGACCATGGGGCCTTGTTTGCAATACTTATCCATTGTAAGGTTCATTTGGTAGTTTTGATTGATTTGCAAAGAGAGAAGAGTGATCTAGTGGTGATTTATTCGTCATAGAGAGATGAAAAAGATAAGATAGTGCGAGCAACAAGGATATTTTTGTCTTTAAATTTTTATATCCTTAGGTCCTGTATTTCAATCATGGCATTAAGCTTGTTGATAAGGCATATTAAATTTGATCAACGATAACTGAGTTAGAAAATAATTTATAGCTTTTGAAAAAACAGGGACTGAATTGAGAATTCAGCCAAATATCAGGAACCGCATAATAATAGTTTTTTTTAACGTGAATTGACCCATTTGTTTTTATATCTGTTTTTAGAGGTATTTTGTTTAAAATCCCTAGGCACTAACTCCAATTATCAAATACGTAGACTATAGTTATGGTGCAAGTCTAGAAAACTAGCGACTGAAGTTTTCCTCTAGAAAACCGATAAAATTTCGACAAACATTTTTCAAAAAATTATATCTCAAAATTAGTCCAAGCATCTATTTGTCTCAAAATATTTGATTTTTGGAACTCATTAGTCGTGAACAAAAAGATATGCAAGTCCATGAGCATATAGGATGATTCACACTATAATTAACAGTCAATTTTGGCAAATGAGAAAATATGCAATCTGTTTCAACGACCAAACGTACGGAACTGTACATAATTTGTGTTTTCAGAAGAACGTGAAAGCTATGACTTGCCATTTGCCAAGAACAAATAAAAGTAACGTTTGATTCCACATATAATCTTCAATCATTGCAATAAAAGGATATCAATGATCATCAAGACAGATGGTAATAGGAATTGTGGTTGAGTACACCCTAAAAATTTACTCTTCAACAAACAAAAATAATGCGTCATCTTTCTTACAAATTTACTTAAATTTGAATATCTCGTGATTCAAGTAAAAACATAATTCGTCATCTCTTTTGTATGCTTGCTTTGTACTCTAAGTTTCAGTTCTCTACGCGCAAGGTTGATGATGCATTTAGTAAATCAATTCAGTTTGATCAGTCTACCAAACACTAAATTTTGAGCTGTAATTAGTTCTGCAATTATTTGTTTTTACGACATCATTGCTTGGAGAAGAATGCATTCACATTGAGGTGATGTATACACATATTCTTTGCAATCACACATTCATGTGAATGAAGCCATCCTATCCGTGTGCGATTTAGATTGCATCATGCTAATGCCTTTCTTTTAACCTTTCTTTGAAAGTGAACTCGTTTAAGTTGGCAATGATTAGGACATCGATATTTTGAGTACCACTTCAGATTGAACATAATAGAACCGACATCGATAGTGCGTGCAATTAACAAATATAGTTTGACAGTTTTTTTTTCTTTTTTTTAAAAAAAATCGATGGTAGCCTCTTCTTTGTTGTGTTAGGTCTGAGAGTTTTATTCATTGAAAGAATATGTTTAAGCCCTTGCAGAGATGGCACCCGCCAAACAGACGCAAAGTGACCCGACTTTCCTTGAGAAGTTGATGAGGATGGGTCCAAAATTACCACAAAAATTTTCATAAATTTTTACATTTTCCAACTGTTTTTTTTTTACAGTTTTTGTATTCAAACTATGTAGAGATTTTCTCTCCCATTATCCAAAATTATTCAGCAATAAATTTATTTGTCTCATTGCCGGCTAGGAAGGCTAGTCTAGTTGAGTTGTTTAAAGGTGATGCCACATATTTTTATGATCAATCTAATTGAGTTGAGGTTTGTGTGGATCAACATTTTAGAAAAAATTACCACAAAGATTTATTGAATTGTTTTTAAAGTAGCGGTGCTCATTTGGGAAAAAAGGTAATTTTTTTCCTTAGCGTAATTACCTATCAATGTTGGAATAGCTAAAAAAAAAATAATGATATTAGCTTTTTTATTTTATGGGAAGAAATGCTATGTATGCATCTGGCAAAAAAACATGCTATCTATGTAATTGGTTCCTGTACTTCAATTATTACTCGTGAGTTCAAATCAACAAAACTTGATATTTTTTTTTCATTTTCAAAGAAAAATAGTTT
This sequence comes from Flueggea neowawraea, assembly GCA_948243855.1. Classification (NCBI taxonomy): domain Eukaryota; kingdom Viridiplantae; phylum Streptophyta; class Magnoliopsida; order Malpighiales; family Phyllanthaceae; genus Flueggea; species Flueggea neowawraea. Next base: position 7,491 of record CAODLS014674917.1, on the reverse strand, counting down.
AAATATGTTTAATTCATCTTATTTTTTCCATTCCATGAAATTGTTGATTGAACCAACCTTAACTAGTATAGTTGCAACTAGCTCTACATTAATTGTGATCAACATATATCCCTTTCCCTTTCTTTTTATCAATTTCCTATTAATGGATTGACAACTTTGTTCATCATACCTTTAAACTAACTAAGAAGAAGTTTCTTGCTAACTAATTAAAGTGCTCTAAACATAATATTCCCCAAAACTCTAAAAGGTGACAAAGAAGAGATGTAAAAATAAACCATAAGGTAACTTTGTTTATGCTGAGTTACAAATGTTAGCCTTTGGTTTGCATAATTAATTAGTTAGCAACTTTGCATTTAAAGTAAGGAATATATGTAAAAGTTAAAGAGCATTCACTGTAAATATCTGTATCTGGGCCATGAAGGGACGTAATAGAAAATGCAGAAATTTAAATCATTATTATCGAAATGCATCTTTCAAATTTTTGTATTAATTAGTGCTCTAATTTTGAAGAATATTTTAGAAAAGTTATGTTAGGAGAGGAAAAAACCAATAATATTCTAACATGTTGTCCGCTCTTTGTAAAAAAAAAATGGGAAAAAAGATTGGATCATTAGTGATGTGCTCATGTCGATGTGAGAAGGCCAAATTAGCTTGTTAATTTGTACTATAAGCATGCATAGTCCGAAAATATATGTACTTTACAGTGTTATATATAACATAATTTATATTATGTAAAATATTTCTATTTTCATTATTAGTAAATTTTTTTTCTTTCTCAAACAAACTTTTGAAATTCATACTCCGTTAACGTTCAACTTTTAAAAGGGTGGTCATGTGAGTACTGAAATCCAAAAAGTTAGAGGCAACAAGGAGTCCTGGAAATACGTGTAAAACTTGTGGAAATTCAAAAGTTAAATCCCTATCAGGATAGTTTGAATTTATAATTTTGAACTGCTAGCAGATATTAGCTTGTGAGACGGTAAGGTTTTAAAATACAAAAAAAAATCACCATCTAATGGGATCGTGGGCATATTAGGTATAAGACCTATAAACCGGACATTCTCTCAAATCATTGAATTAAGGTGGACTCTACTTCTATTCTAAAATTGAATCTAACGCCATTGCAAAAATTATAAGACGATAATAATGCGGTCACTAGTTTATAAATGACTAATAAAATTAAACTTGTTTAATGTAAGATTCTTGAGATTCCCCTTAGGGTTGTAAATGATACTCGCGAACTATTTGGTGTTTGGCTCAATAAAAACTCATTCATGACTAGACTCGTTAATAAATGAGTCAAGTTTGAACAAATTTTTAAGCTCGAATCAATAAACGAGCCGAACTTGAACACCCAACAGCTAGGTTCAAAAGGCTTGCGAACATGCTTGTTTATATGTTCATGAACAATACTTGTGAACAAACTCGTTTGTAAGCTTATTTATATATATACATGTGTATATGTATATATAAATGTATATATGGTTATATATATTTTAAACTAAATTATGAAAAAAAAACTTAAGTTTGGAATATTATTTAATATTTGAGCCACATCAATAAAAGTATAAGATTGCATTAATCAACTGTACCTATAAAAGTACAAGCTTGCTCACATAAGATTTAATATTATGTTGAATTTGTGAAACAAACTGAAATTTTTAATAGTTTTTTGTTTAACTGCATGTTTAACATGATTTTATTGAACAAATTTAAATTTAAATGTATTTTTTTTGAGCTTTTACCCAATTTGAACTTGTAATCTCATTTACGATTTTATTTGAACCTTCGTTGAGCTGAGCTCGAAAAGCTCGCGAACAAGCTCGTGAGCTGGCAAACTTTGTAACTAGCCGAGCTTGAACAAGATTTTGAGCTCGATGAAGAGCTCGAGTTCGAGGTCAAAAAATTTTAGTCGAGCTTGAACACTCTAAAGCTCTGCTCAGTTCGGCTCGGCTCGATTACACCCCTAATTCCCATGTAACAAGTGTTTGCCGAATCCTATTAAAACAACCCTCAAACTTTATTGAGAAATCAATTTTTGAGCCCTTCAGGTTTGTTCTAATTAGTAAGTCAGTCCTCGTGTTTTTAGAAATAACAAGTTAGTCCTTCACGCTTGTTTTTAATTGACGGAGTTAACGAAAAAACAAAATGACCTAATTACCGTTCCTTAAAAATCAAAACCCAATTCACACCAAGCCCTAATCCTCTCTCCTGCACTCTCTCGTGTCTCTCCTCCTCACCTTCACCTATCACCTCTCTCTTCCTCACCCTTACTATCGCCTCTCTCTTCCTCATCCTCATCCACTAGTCACTCTCGCCTCTCTCTTCCTCACCTTCACTCTCGCCTCTTTCTTCCTCATGCCCAGAGTTTGCTTGTTCTTCTTCAGGTTGTGCTTCAGCGTCGGCATCACAGCGGGGATGTCAGTGAGGACGATATCGGTGAGACCAAGGAGGTGGAGCGCCATTCCTATGCCTCTACATCCTGCACCGAGCCTGATTGTCCGGTGACGGCGAGAGGTGAAATCGAAGAAGGAGGAGTAATAGGGGTTATCGGCAGCAGAGGTGAATGATGATGGGGTACCTGGAGTTCAATAGCATTGATGGATGTTGAGGAAGAAGAAAAGGGTGGTGTAGTTCGACGCTGGTTGTTGAGGAAGAAGGAGGTTATGATCTACGACACTGAGTTGTTGAGGTTGACGCAAAACGACGACGTTTCGGGAGAGAAAAGTGACGTGGAGAAGCGGTGACAGAGAAGATCGGTGTAGTGCGAAAATGGGGTTGGACAATGTGGGAATTGGTCTCTCTGCTTTGAAAGCAATGGTGAAGCAGAGAAAGAACACAAGAAGGGTTTTTCATGGGTTTTATGGTTTAAAGAAGTTCAAGATTGAAAAAGACTCAACAAGTGAATTTTTGATTTCTGGGTTTTGTGCCGAGACTTACTTCGATCAAGCTATTGTCAATCTTGAATATTGCAAAATTTGTTGATTTTTGAGATTTCATTTCTTGGTTTTGGTTTATTCTTAATGATTTATGGGTTTTGTTTTTCCTTGATTATTGTTTTGTTTGTTGTGAGGATTTGTGTTATGCTTAAATTTTTCTTTATTTTTTGATGAATCTGTGTTATTTCTTTGATGAATCTGTGTTATTGCAGTGTCATGTTTGATAAAATAGAATCAAGTGAAGAAGTGGGGAAGAAAGGAGAAAAGGAAGGAAAATTAGGGTTCATAGTATTCATCTCTAATAAAATAGAATGAGAGGTAATTTTGTTTTTAAAATTTTATTTAAAAGGAAAAACATGACACATTATCAATTTACTAACAAATCATTAACAAAATGATTTAAATGCAATACAGTTTTAAAGCTCAATAATGTATATGTAGTGGCGGATCCAGAAATATTTGGACGTAGGGGCAGAGCGTCAAGGAGGAGGAGGCCTAGGTGGTACAATGACTAGAAATGCAGTGCAAAACAAGAAGGGTGGAGTGGGAGGGAAGGGTGGGCCGGAGGAGGGGGTGTAGGGGTACCCCAGTTGCCGCCCACACATGCCCCTATCTGCATCCGCCTCTGTGTATATGTAATATTTTAAAAATATGATAATTGATCTATTAATTAGAATAAACTTGAGGGACTCATAAATTAATTTTCCTAACTTATTTAACAGCCATTTTTGTTTAAAAAAAATATAAAAATCTTTTTTTTTTTTCTTTTGAAGATATGAGAAGCGCAAAGTTCTCGATTCCTGTCCGGTTCATTTTCCAACAACAAAAGGTTCGGTTCGGTAGCTGTTGGTGGTAACTGGTAAGTACTTGGTCAAGAAGAACTAGGAAATTTCTTTCAAGTCATCCTCAGGATACGAAATCAAACAGACTGCTGGGATCAGGGAATGTGGAAATTATATAAGAGAGTTACACGGGACTTATCTTTGATTGTGAATTTTGATTCTGATGGAATATATATTGAATTAAAGTTGATGTGTCTAATCTTCCCAATGTCATTTAAATATATCTTTTTCGGTAGAGTCTAAAGTTGGCTTAGGTTCTTTTCTGTGATATTTTCTACCATTCTTTTATTATTTCTTTGATTTCTCTCACATCACATCCTAAATGTTGGGGACTGGATAAGACCAACAGTTCTATTTAAAAAAATAAAATTATAATATTTCTTAGAATTAAATTTCATATTCTCAAAATAAAGTATAATTTCTCGTTTACTGATTTCAGAAGAAATATTTATTTGATATTTACTGGTAGACTTTCGTGTGATCGGAAATTTAAGTTTATTAACTACTCATTTCCAATTTGGAAAAAGACTTTTTCTGTAGACCATTTAATAAACTAGCTTGTTAATAAACATAACTACGCAACCAAATATGATAGATTCAGAATCTTGGTCCACAATGAATTAAAATGATTTGAATTTGGATATCATTGATCGATTTCTTACTTAGATAGGATTTAAGAGAAATTTTTACTGATATCTAATTAAATATACGTTTTTCCAGACAAATTCTTGGTAATCTCAAAAATATCTTGACTCGTTCAAGAGTATTACATCACCTAATAAAACTGTAGATCCGCCAAAGATGCAATATATATTCACTTTTCTAGCAAATCTGGCAAGAAGTTTTCTTTTATAGTTCTTTTTTTTGTATCCATTAAATTAAAATATTTAGTTTTATTTAACTCATTGAAAATCAAATTTTAGCGTTGAAAATTATAACTATCATTATACTACAAAACTTATTAGTCACCAAATATATATTTTAATGTATCAACTGTTAATTACTTATAAAAAAATATATCAACTGTTTACATACTAAACCTTTGTTTGATAATAAAGAAATGGTAAAAATGATGTTGTTTGGTTGGAAATATAGAGTCGAATTGAACTTTGATCACTTTACTTTCACAATTTGTTAGAAGGAGATGAGAAAATAATTAATAACTTGTTTTCTTAGAATTTATTTCTCCCGAGCTAAAGATCATGTGAACCAAACGAAGCTGAAAATCAATATTGACATTAAAAATATATACTTTACATGTTATATCGATTACCATATCCTACGATAATTCATGCATGGTTACACATGCATTTTTATAAAATTAAAGATTTGATTTCTTTTCTAAAAAACTATCGCCCTGCCAAAAATAATCATATTTGACTACTTGAAACGAATGAATCCAAATAAAACTAGACAAAACAAACAGTGTAAACAAGAAGCAACTAGCAAAAAAAATACAGTGATCAATGCTGTAAGAGAATCAAACTGAAACATGGGCTTCTCTCAATTTTAATACAGAACGTTTTTCTGACAACGTAACTATAGAATACATAAACTAAACTATGCAAGGTTCCATTCATTGTTTCTGTGCAATAACAACGTTGACCTCTGTGAAATGTGACAGTACTTATTATACATATTTATGCCTCTTTCTTTCCCTTTTCACAGAAACTCAGGTGAAGTGTTCCCTGAATTTCAGGCTCACCAAATCGGCCGATACTTCAATCTAAGCCTTATAGTGTGAAAACCAACTGCAACTTTTGTTAAAAGAAATGACTCTTACGTCACAAATAAAAAAATGAAATAGTGCATCTATTGGTTAATTATGCTTAATTTTTTTTGACAATGTTAATTATGCTTAATTAACTTATCTCTTCAGCATATTTAATTACAAGATTAGTAGGTATCATCTTAATATGTTTTATTATATTTCTCGGGCTGGTAATTTCTGCGAAGATTAAGCCTGGAAGATCGCCGGTCTCGTTTAGCTTTCACTATTATTATAAAACCCAGTCACCCTCAGTGGCAGTGAGGTATTATCTATATTAAACTTGCTTGTTTTCTTATATGAACTCTATCTGGACTTGCTTTACCATACTCAAAAATAATATTTATATTCAACAAGCATGTTATAATTTTAAAATGATGTGTTACACTATTTTTTTTTACTATACAATTGATCTACATACAAATATATATTCAGTCTACGGTCTATACTAAAAACAAACATCTCAATATTATTATGTTCAATTTATTGATTTGTTCATATTTGAAACAAAAAAATTGTTAGCGAGTATTCATATTTGAGCAAAAAGTTTTTTTATCATATGAGAAGTCAAATTGTAATCTTTAAAGTTAGTTCAAGTAATTTGACGTATGAATTATACAACAAGAATTAAGGATTTCAATTCTGTTGTATTCAAATTATCATCAGAAAGTCAACTAAGAAATAGTATACAATCTTGATAAAAAAGAAATAATATATGATCGCTCTATTATTTTACTTATCAAAAAAAATTACACCTAACTACTTAAAAACTGACTTAATATATCTTGACGCACAAAGTTAATTATAATATATGTAAGCAAAAAGAAATATATAAAGTCCATATCAAATACATATCCAAGAAAAAGCGATATTCAAATTTAAGTGAATTTGGGGTATGGTAGTCCTTTAAAATAAACCCAAAGTCTAGTGGCAAAATGGTAATCAAGTTCCTTTATAAATCCATATGAACAAGGTTCAAGAAGTACCCCACCACACTCACCTAGGCAAAACCCAAATAAAAAAAAAACATGGTTTCTACCCCCGCCTACCTCAAAACCTTACACCCTCTTCAAGTTTTCTCCACCAAGTTATCCTCCCCCTCATCATCTTCTACTGTAAGCTTGATGAAGATCAAAACCCTAATTCACACCCTCATTGTCTCACACATGTGCCGTGTCATACGTGCATTATCCAAAGCCAAATCCATTCTCATTCAGATTCTCAAAGAACTTCACCAACCTATGCAATTATTGTACCTCTCAAAAGCCAACAAAAGAAACAAACACAAGAACATGAAACTATTCTTGGGCTCATTTAGGTTTCACTACAATTGGTGCTCCTCTCATGTGTTGCCAGTACCTGCACCAGTTCTTAATGAGTGTGTTTACTATGACCCTTCGTGGAATTCAGCAATTACAAGCCAAGAAGATATGAATTCTGAGTCTCAGCTTTCAGGGTATCTTCAATGGTTGGAGAAAAAGAAGGGTAATGGTGTTGAAGGAGAGAGTTGTACTGCCAATGATATCGACCAGCTAGCCGATATCTTCATAGCAAATTGCCATGAGAAGTTCAGGTTGGAGAAGCAAGAATCGTATAGAAGATATCAAGAAATGATGGCTAGAAGCATGTAAGAATGATCAATGTGAGGGTGTGGTGTTTCTTTCTTTTCTTCTTCTTTTTTTTTTTTGGCTTTCCCGTTCTTCTATGTAAAAAAATACATTGGTAGGGTGAGGAAAGTACAGAAAGTTGAGTCATGATATTGGGGTGCATTGAGGGTTTTTAATTCCTTCTGTTTTTGGTTTCTCTGCTATGTTTTTTCCTCTTTCTGAGCTGAAGTCACATATGGAGCTAGCTGAAGAATTGCCCATGATGAACGGCTGTGTTTTGGGGGGGGGGGGGGGGGGGGGGGGGGGGGGGAAATTTAATTTTTTTATTATTTTAA
>CAODLS014673532.1:0-45108 GCA_948243855.1 Flueggea neowawraea | reverse complement strand
ATTAAATGTAATGAAATAACAAAATAACTAAATTAAACTATAGTAAAAAAGTAGAAGGAATTTGAAAAATATAATTGTAAAAAATAAATTTGAGAAATATAGAAAACGTAATTGCAATAATAAAATATATAAATAATTAATAAGAGTAATTTAGAGCAAAATAAATTTTTGAGAGAGAAGAAATAGTGTGAAATTGGTAGGAATATGGTAGGGGTATTTATAAGGTTGAAAAAAAAGAAATGAAATGGCGGTTCGAATTGTTGATTCTTAAAGGGATAGAACCGAAACCTAAACCATAACTGTTCAGTTTTGGTCGACCAGTTTTGGTTCTGGTTCTAGTTTTGATCGATCCAGTTCTGGTTCGATTTGCCGGTTCCGTTTCAAAATTTACATGTCTAATAATGCGTATTAAACTCCTATAATAACGTATTAATTTTTGTATTTTTTGTTATGTTATTTTTTTCCATACTGTACCGATATCATCTAGTTTTACTATAAGAGAACATGAAGTTTCCTTTGAAATTTTGCTATTTTTTTGTATTATACTTCTGTTGTTCATCACTCTGTTTTGATAAGTTATTTTATTTATTTCAACCAAAGATTTTTTTTGATCAATTGTTTCTATCAAAGATTGAACACATCATTTCTTAGGTTTATAATTGACTCTAATACTAATGAATTATACATTTATTGGTATTTTTTTATAACTCTTCTTTCAATATGTTTGAGAATTTTCTTGAATACAATCGATAAATTTTAGATTATTACATAATGATCATGTTTCTTAATTTGCCTAATTTATCGTGGAAGATGTCTTGATTTGTCTAAAATTATACAAAGAACATGTCAAGAATCCATCAAATATTTGTCGTTATAATTTCATGTCATGGCAATGGAAGCATGTTTTGCATGCAGCAAGCTTAAACTGGTTTTAGTATAGTGGGTTTGAACAGTTGAGTGATGATCAACCGAAGGAAGGAAGGTAAAGTTGGGAGTTACAAATGTTTGAAAATGAGTTGTAAATTTATAGTGGCCAACAGAAGTGGCTAACATTTGCAGGGACCAAGAGAAGATACCCTTTTCGGCCTCATTTGAATCTCACTAGAGGACAACAATGGATACACTTCCACCCCCAACCTGTTGATCAACACCTACCATTTGCACTGGGTCACCATGTATGAAAAAGAACAAAAAGGTGAATATGTTTTTAAGCCAACTTTAATGCATATGATTTATCTTATTACAATTAAATATATAAATTTATCAATTTTATAAAAAAATTATAATAGAATTTTTCCAACGATGAACTTGTGATCATTCATTCATAGAATTTTTCCAACGATGAATTTGTGATCATTCATTCAAGGTATGACCTACAGCATAGTGGAATTCTGGAATAAGTTTGCAAAGGAAAATACTCCTCTTTTTCTACAGTGAGGAGCCCGATGAAATTTAAGCTTGTTTTATAGTTATGGAGAATCCCGATATAAGGCATTGTTTGGTGGCCAAAAATCCCCCCAATATCAATTGTCATGACAAAATGACAATATCAATTATAATGACAAACTTATCAAAAAAGAAAAAAAATCATGAGGTGGCCACAATTGAACTCATCGATTCATCATATTAATGATTTTTTTTAATGACAAGTTTAGAATGCTTGGGTCAGCATACGTATCACTAATCTAACAGCTTGTGAATTATTCTTCAGAAATTAGGAAATATCCAATTAAGAGTTTTAAAGAGTGTATGTGACTTTGATCCTAACTTGTTTTGCAGAGCTGGTTTGCAAGTTTTTCATCCGCAAAACAAGCAGAACCTACAAATGATCTCATAATTAATTTTTTTGGTTGTTAGATATATTAATACTTTTGTCGTATTTCATACACACTAATAGATTTTAGGAGCAACTTTTTATTTACTTAAAAAAATAAAATTTTCCTCGTTTACACTTTAATAACTAAATTCTTGTATTTAACGTGCAATTGAAGCATAATTCAGAATGATGAGGAATTATTTTATATTAACTAATCAATTTAAACACCAATAGGGCCAGGAATAGAAACAGGTGTTGGTACAAGAGTGTGAGCAACACCATTAGCTGAGCTCTACGTGGCTTATTCCGATTTTCTAAAGAAGTTGTAGTAGTAGTTTCCTAAACTGGTCCAAACTTGGTCAAAACATGTATCTCTGGCACCACTGTTACCTTATCAGAAAATTTAAACTAAAACAACTGAACGCCCTAAACTACTCCCACGTTAGCCCTCTGCCCTTCACATGGTCTTGACCACAGCTCGTACAACATACACAATCTCGTAAATATCTCCTTTCCCAAGGCCATTCTTGGAAACCACATACCTTATAAAGTACCCACCACCACACTTCCACCGTCACCACCAACACTCTCTGCTCATAAACTGAACACTGCGCTCCTATTCTCTCACCTTTTCTCACTCTGGTTCGGTTTCTTTTTGAATCTGACCGAATCGAGCCTGTTGGATTTTACTGCTGAACCGGAGATTCAATGTCGAAGAGCAGCAAGATCCGGCACATTGTGAGAATCCAGCAGATGCTAACGCGGTGGAGACGCAAGGCGAGAGTGGCTGCCACGCTCAGTTCTGTCCCGTCGGATGTTCCGGTGGGACACTTGGCGGTTTGTGTAGGGGAGAGTTGCAGGAGGTTTGTCGTACGCGCCACGTACCTGAACCATCCAATATTCAAAAGCCTCCTCGTACAGGCCGAGGAGGAGTTCGGGTTCAAAAACATTGGACCGTTAACGATCCCATGTGAAGAGGACGTGTTCGAAGAGATACTCCGGGTTGTGTCTCTGTCCGAGTCGAGTAACTCGGGTCGGTTCTTGAGTCGTGAATATATCCAGAGATGCTGCGACGTTGGAGGCTGGAGTAATCTTGAGTTTTTGGGTGAATCAAGACCGTTGCTTCATGGTTAGACAAAGAGTAAGCGCAATGGGACCATTCTTGGCGTTTTATTTTGGGAAAGATACATATTTAGCAAAAAATAAATACTAGAAATTCATAACTAACTAGCAAAAAATTAGTTTATTTTGATTTATATTTTTGAAAATTTTGTAAAGGAGATGGCTGAGTAAAAGGGTGGTTTTTTTTATGTAACCCAGTCATCCCTATTGAGTGATGAATGTGAGAGTATTTGGGTGGAAAATGTGTAATTGTAAATTGTAGGGATTGAAAAGTGATATGTCAACAATTTGTACTAATTGATTATCTATTTAATGCTTCATTTATGATCATTTTGATTTAATCTTCGTGCTTATTTGGAAATACAAATGTCTTTACATCAAGTACAAATTGGTTTTAGAAGAGAGTTTCTAAATTTGAGCTAGAGTAACAGCTATTACACACACAAGCTCTTATTTTTAGTATTTGGGCATGAAAACAAGCTCTCTGGTGGACAAAGCGTGTATCTGATTAATGGTGCAGTGCGGTTCATAGAAGCATTTGTAAGTCAAAATGTCATGCAGGTTGGAAAGGACAAAATCAATTACAGTCACTTGCTTTCATATATTAATTCCATGATTTTAGCACCGTTGGAGTATTTTCTAAGGCAGATTGGTGCTGTATAATAGAGACAACTTGATGGCTATATAAAGAGGAAATAACATATATGAGTACAGTTTACATTGGACAGAGTTAAATACTATAGGATATTGCCTTTGATAATTTTAAACAATATTTACACTTTAACCGAGGGCACAAGTGTTCCAAGAAATTACCAAAATTATTAATTTTTCTTCAACAAAAATATTAATTTGATTGATACGGTTCAATAAATTGAATAAAACAATCAGAATTAAGGTAACGAAGACGTTTTATGAGCTAAGTAATTAGAATAATATAAGGTCTTTATTATCCGTTGAAAAAGAGATTGGAAAAGAGAGATGCTATACAACTTTATCATAATGATATGTTGAGGTTACCAATTAAATTCTTGTATGGTGTTTGCTTGACCCTAGTTTAGAGGAGTAAAAGTTGAACCGGAACTCTTGAACAAGGCCGGAATCGAACCAGACAAAATTAGAATCGAACCAAAATAGGCCGACCAAAACTGGATGATTGTGGTTTAGATTCTGGTTCAATCCCTCTAAAAACCGTGGAACCGTTGGTTTGAAACCGGTATGAACCGACGGTTGGAACCGCTACCCGACAGTTGGAACCAATGATTCCAACGGTCAAACCAAAATAATTTGACCATTGGAATCGCACCAACGGTCATATCTTTTTATTTTATTTTATTTTTCTTAAATTCTATAAATACTCTCACCTCATTCCTACCAATTTTACATTACTTTTTCTCTATCAATCTCAATATCTTCTACACTCTCACTCTCTCAAAATTGCTCTTATTAATTATTTATATATTTTATTATTACAATTACGTTTTCTATATTTCTTAAAGTTATTTTTTTACAATTATATTTTTCAAATTCTTTCTACTTTTTTGCTATAGTTTAATTTAGTTATTTTATTATTTCATTGCATTTAATTGATTTTTATATATTTATTTTGGAGTAATAGAAAATTTTAGTGAAAATCAAAATTTTGAAAATGTTGAAATCTAAAATATTGGAACTCAAGAGAGTCAAACTCAACAAATTCCCACCCAAGGAGATGAGGGGGGACCGGGAGGAAGAATTCTTAATTCCGATATTTTTAAAATTTATTTTAAGAAAATTCTTAGTGGTGATAAAATATTTAAAGTTTGTTGTAATTATTGTCCGAAGGAGTACTCGTTCAAACATGGAAGGGGCTATAGAACATTTCAAAAACATATAATAGCTAAGCATCCGAAAAAAGTGGGAATCGCTAGAGGACAAACGCAACTAACTGGGTTTGCTTCTTCTTCCTTTCAACCTAGATTATTTTGTTATAATTATGATGAACCTCATATGAGTTTTGCCGAAATGGTTGCTGTTGATCATTTATCATTTAGTTTTACTGAAAAATTAGGATTTAATAAATGGGTTAAAAAATATTGTCAACCTGCTTATAAACCAACTAGTAGACATTTAGTTAGAAAAAAATTGCTTAAATTGTATAAAAATAAAAAAAAAAGAAATAGTAAATTATTTTCAATTAAATGATGTGCATGTTTCTGTTTGTTCCGATTTCGCTCTTACTTTTTAAGTCGTTTCCGTTCATACAAAAACTATCCAAAGTTTAGACCGAAATTTTCCAACATGTGAATGACTTATAAGTGGTGTGACTCATAACCCATTGCCTTAAAATTTTAGAAAAAGATATGGTGTCAGACCCACTTGTGTACTCTTTTACTAAACCCACTTGCGAGACGTATCTTCCCGAAGCTCCTTAGATCCAACAGATTCAAAAAGGGTGTCAAGCACATAGAAGAAGAGAGTACTTCAACCGATTAGTTGCCATGTTACAAAGCAATGTTTGTTGGGATCAAGAAAATGGTCTGAGTGTCAAAAGGTGGATTGGCCGAAAAAGGCCTAAATTAGGATACTAGCAACTAGGGATCCAGCTCCGGTGCCCCCTTGGACTTTCTTGTCTTCTTCTTTTTTTTTTTTTTTTTTTTCTTTCCTCTTCAAAAAATATTTAGTAACATAGAATTAATTGTTACTTGATATAGTTTTAAGTAGCTAAGTTATTTCCTTTTTATAGTAGCTTATAAGTTAAAAAATAAAGTCTGTAGTCAGATATTGCCAAATTCTTAAGTTTTTGCCTTCTTTAGCATTTTCATGGTAGTTATTTCTCAAGTATTGCTCCTTATGGGCTTGCATAGGCAGTTGCAAAGCATATGGATTGCACCTAATTAACTCTCCAATGTTTAAATCATTCTTTTGTAAAGAACTGAAATTGTAAAAAATGAGACTCACCTCATATACAAGAATGAGAAAGTTACTTAGCTGATAATATGGCGACCTTTATTTGAATTTGAAGTTTGAATAACAAGCCTAACCAATTCACTTTTTTTTTAAAAGAATCGAACTCTCATGTTTTAAGTTTGAATACGATTTGATTTCTAATGTATTACAAGTATGGTAAATTATAAATTGGACCTTTTAAAATCTAAGAAATGACTTTTCGAACATTTTGAAAACTCTAACGGATATGAACCCGTATAATCACGATTGTTGTTGCCTCAAATCCGCAACACGAACACAATGGATGGATAGATGAATAATAGATCATGAACACCTTGAATCACCTTTAATCCTGCAAGAACACAATGAAAGTGAGGTCGGTTGACCCTCGAGGGACTCTCCGACTCTCAAGTTAGTGTTTATTTTGGCAGAACTTTAGGTGTAAAGTTTGAGTGTAGAGAATGTCCCATTCAAATGTAATGGAGACTCCTATTTATAGAGAAAGTGTGATGATACAAATGTAATTTCTACAAATATTCTTGAAAGGCCTCCTTTGTGCTCCTTTGTGGGCTTCTGTATTGGTTTATTGAGTTGGACCAAATGAGACTGAATCCATGTTACACCAATTACTCCCAACTCCTATCTTTGGGTGTCCCGGAGATAGAAGTAAAATAATTTTCATGGTTGCTTTCCACTTTAACTATCAACTTTCTTCTTGTAAGTGATGGATTGTGGTATTTGGGACCACTCATGGCCTATTTATGACTTCAGGGACTGTTCAAAATTTTTTTGAAACTTTAATAGTTGATTAGGACCTTCCGTAGCTAAAATCTTGCCACAAGGACTTATTTATTATTTTATCCATGTTCAGGGAGTAAATTTTTGTTTACCGAGCTGCACTGAGTTAACTCAGTGCAAGACTCGGGACCATCGTTTTTCTTCGCCGCCGCCTCCATGATTTTCTTCCATTTTTGGCTTCAATATTTTTCTGACCTGGTTTCCTGATTTGAGTGGATCAAAATCTTCCCTGATTTGATTTATTTCCGCTTCCAATTGTGATTTTAACCTTTGAATATTTTTTGACCTATAATTTTTTTCATATAAATTTGGCCTCCAACCCATTTTTCTTCCTCTGCTGTCTTCGCCTCCTTTTCTTCGAATTTCTAGATATATTGCCTTGGTGGAGCTTGGTGAGTTGCTCTCATTTTCTCCTTCGGCTTTCCTTTTCCTTCGTTGCATTTTTCTTTTGGGTTGCTTTGCCTTTTTGTCATCGATTTTCAGAGTCATCGGAGGTGGTGGTCGGTTGATTATGAGCAGAGAAACTCAGAATTGTGAATGGTTTATAAACTGAAGAACTTGAGAGTGGTTCGGTATTTAGCTTAAATTCTGGGTTAAATACGGTTCCACTCTGAATTACACCAACACAATCGAGGCCGGAACATGTTGTGGAAGGTTTGATATCTTCCTTTCAGATTCCTGACAAGAGCGTTGCAAATCCGAGGTTAAAGAATCGAGAGTGGTGGTATTTTTAGCATCATTCGGAATTACAACAAATAAAATCGAGGCGTGAATTGATGGTTGGTGCGCCATTGCCTTGCTGCAAAGGTGGGACTGAAGAACTGAGATGGGTACTGTCTTTTGCTTTAATACTATTATTGTTCGAATTTACAACGAACGAGCCACCTTGAGCAGTTGGTTTGTGAGAATGTTTAGATTCTAGCGGCAAGGGTTCAAATCTCAAAATCGTCATTTTTCGCTGAATTTTTTCCTAGCAATTGGGCGACTGATCATTCACGCTTTCCAAACGGCGTGTCTTTTCTAGAACAGAGCTCACGAAGAAACGACACGTCGTTCGGTTAGGCTGTAAAATAAGTAAATTAGCTTACACATGCTGAAACCAATGTTTGAACCTTGGACCACCTCACCCGATCACCAACCACCTCAACCGATCACCTCATCAGAACATAAGCAACGCAATGTTTACATATAAGAGACAGCAACGACTAGTCATCCAACCATTATTTTTGTTTTTTTTAAACCAAAAAAACCTTACTGCTCTTTGTTATTTTTTCCTTTTAAATAAACTAAAAGAAATTTTTTAATTCTTTTTCAAGTTTCTTGACTTGGACTTTGGGGAGATTCTTCTAGGTCTGCATTTGTAATATTTTCTAGGTATTTTACATACCTTGTCATTATATTCTTCCCACTGTTATTCAAAGTACTTTTGTTTAGCCCCAAAACAAGTAGAAATTATCTAGATCCTTATAAATTTTGTTGAAAATTTCTGGAATAGGGCGTTTTGTCTGTTGGCTTTCAATTTCCATAGTTGAACCTCTTCCAATAATATGTCATAAAGTTTTCAAGTTTCTGAGTCTGATCTCATGGACACCGATGCCGTTGTTCGAGATAATCCTAACTCTTTCGTTCACCACTCTGCCATCGAGAGATTAAAGAATGCCTTCTCCTTTCCGTCGAATTGGCGTGTTAAGACCCCTGATATGCATGATATCAGTTGTCCTGCTTTTGTCCCTAACACTTCCTTCGTAATTCATGAGTACTTCATGTAACGAGGCCTTCAATTCCCATTTCCTAATGTTTCCATGCTCTTTCTAAGGGAAAACAACCTGGTTCCCTTCCAATTACATCCTAAAGGTTGGACCATCCTGATGGCTTTCCACGCGCCTGTTGTCTGCAAGAAGTGGTGCCCACCTTGCACTTGTTTTAATGCTTCTTTATACTTCGTAAATATTTAGACCGTAAGGAAACTTTCACAATTCAAAAAGATCTGAGGGCCAATTCTCTCTTTATAGATGACATTCCTAAGCCTCCCAAAAAAATTCTATCATCATTGGTTTATAATATTCCCTCCAAAAGAGTTTTGGAATGCTCATCTTCATTGGTGTTGGATGAGAGCAGAATAAAAAAAAATTGGATCTTTCCTATCTCAGGGAGTTTTATGCTGAGAAAATTAGGACATTGACTTCCAGCGTCCAAGTTAAATGTATTGAGCTTCTATCCCAGAATTTGGCTACTGCCCAATGAGGGGTTATTCTTAACCCACAACTTTCTAATCCCCTTCCCACGCCTAGTAGGGATTCTCCTATTGAAAAAAATCTCTCACACTCCGAGTCATCTTCTGCTCCTCTTGTCAATGAATTGTGTTCTGTAAATCAAAGGGCCATGCTACCTTTAGATGAAATTCATTGCATCCCATCTTCTAATTCTTCTGCTGGAGGTTGTTTTAAGTTTGAATAGGCTTATATATTATCTGAAGTTCTCTTTTCTGGTTGACTTGGTTTTATTTTTTCTGTAGGTATGGACCTCCTTCATAGTGCCTTATCCTAGAGGAAGTGTAAAGGGAAAGAAAACGATTTGACCTCTTCCAAGAAACCCTCCCATGAAAGATATCCATTTCATTCTCCCTCTCCGAAGGATAAGAGCCTTTCCTCACACCTTCCCCCTTCTACTAAAGAGAAGAACACCGTTGCTAATGCTAAGACATTTGAGCCTCAACCAAATTCTTTCTAGCCAAAGGGCAAATCAACTAGGACGAAGAGCAGGGCTCTTAAGCCAAAAAACAAGGTCTCCTAGAAGAATTCATCTGGATCCAGTTGTCCAAAGGACGGAGCTAATGTTTCTACTTTGAATGTTCCTCTAACTAATGAATTGTCATCTACTGAACCACCCTTGGTGCTAAGAGGATCATCATCTAATCATGGTACCACAACTTTAGAGAAACAGTCACGCCGAGTTCTTCGTTATGAGAAGATTTTTCCTTTGAAGTTTCCAGAGATGGCCCCTCTAGTGGCAAGACATGATGGTAATGATAAATGGACCATCGAGCTAAGAGGTTTGATCCAGATTTGGATTATTCCATTCAGACTCAGCGAATACGTCCGGAGTAGCACATATGATCATATACAGTTCGATCCTTCCTCGGGATGAGAACGAGTTCTTTGGCAATCTCGACTCTTGCTCAGATCACGACCTAACCAATATAGTGAGGGTAATAATATATATATACACACACACACTACCCTTCTTCTTCTTCTTCTTTTTTTTTTGTACTATAATGATTGGGCATTAACTTGTACGCTTTTTTCTTACTTCTCCAAGGGGCACAACATATTTCAGTGGTATTGTCTATGTATAAGGAGATTCGTCAACATCTCGTTACCAAGGAAAAGGAGTGTCTGGATGCCCGTGATCAGAAAAAAGTAATTAAGCACAAATATGATAAGGCATACTTTGATTTGCAAGCTACTGTGAGGCAAAAGAGGGAGCTTAAGAAGAATTATGATAATCTTCAAGCTGAGCATGATTCGCTTAAGAAATCCGTTGAGACTTTTCAAAAAGAGAAAGAAGATTTCCAAAAATAGATGAAAGCCTTTGACTTATTGAAGGTGTAGTATAAATAAATTCAGGAGCAGTTGGATCGAACTAGAAAGGAGTATGCCAACCAGAAAGAGGGAGAAAACCAGAGACTCCAGGCTGAGGAAAAGGAGCTTAAAGAGAAGCTCGCTTCTTCTTCTGCATCGATTGAGACCCTCAAGGTGGAACATGAGAAGCAGACTCAAATTCTTTTGGAGGAGAAGAAGGATCTTGAGGAAAAGATTGTCAAGTCCCACGCATCTATAAGGGCATTGAAAGTGGAGCATGAGGCAGAGAGGAGATCTTTAGTTGAGAATGTAGTTCTTGATTATCGCCAATCTTGGGAGTGCTTTGATGCTAAAAGTGCTTATGGGTATGGTTTCCTTAAAGTTGGTTTTTACATGGAGCGTTGACACTTGGAGAAGGTGAAGAAGGAGAATTTCCCTGAGCTTCTTTATACAAACGAGATTGAGAATGACGGCTTTGCTGATTGGAAGAAATTAGGGTATGCTCCTGATGATGATAACCTTACTACTCATCTTTATGCTTACTTACGTGATGACTTGAAGAACCTTTCAGGCCCTTGGAGATTTTTTGGACAGTATGGTTTGCCTAGTTCGGGATCCACTGTACCCAACCCAGAGCCTGAGTTGCCTAGTTTAGAGTTTTCATTGCCTAGTTCGGAGCCTACCATAGAGAATCACATTCTAGTTTTGGATGAGGTGTTTGGAGATTCTGCTAAGGGTTTGATGGATTTAGATGGATTTCCTTCAGTTCCTTCAGATCTTGAGCTTACTTCATTGGATGATGTCGTCCTACCTTCAGAGGATTTCGTCCCACCTTCAGAGGATTTCTTTGTAGCGATCTAGTTGTCCTTTAGTCATTTTGGACTTGTGTTCTTTTTCATACCTTGTTTTTTGATATTTTGGTTAAGACTTGTCACTATTGCTCCCCAATCACTTAATCAGAATTTTCTTTTCGAGTTGAGTGATTTTTTGATTTTAATAATAATGACTATTTTATTTTTCATCATGTTGGTACACGTGTTCCTTTTCTTCTTCCAACTGTATGTGTAGTTATGTTGCGTTGCTTCATTTGATTGATTATTTTCACGATAATTTTTTGCGTGCGTTCATGACAAGTCTCATGATTGCCATATGTCTTAACGGTTTTTTCATGTTCAATAATTCACGATGATTTTTCGCTTGTATTTATGAACAAGTCTTTGCTTGTCACATGCCTTTACGGTTTTTTTGTGTTCTTCTATGATCATGGTTGTCAATTTTCTTATTGCGTATATCAACAGATTTAAGTGATATTGAGAATGGATCCCATACTTTTATCACGTTCTAAGTATAGGTTTTCTAATCCATTCGCCTTTATATATATATATATATATATATAGCATCGGGGCTTCATCATTCAATCCTTAATCAATGCAATTGTAAATGTGATGTATGATGATATGAAATGAGTGGCAATTCACACACACAATGAATGTAAATGTAATGCTCGTGCAAAAAAGTAAAGGAGGTGCAAAGATTTATAGTGGTTCAACCTTGAGGCCTACGTCCATTCCTCAAGCAATATGCTTGAGAATTTTTTGCATTATCTTATCTTTTTTTTACAACTTCAATGATATTGTCCACCTACACTCCCGGGAGAAAGTACATCTTAAGGTGTTTTGTATTCCACGTCTTATAGATCTTTTTTCCTTCTAATGTTTATAGTTTTCATTTGTTGGCTCCTAACGTCGTCTTGATTCTATATGGGCATTCCTAGGTAGCCCAAAGTTTTTCGTCTTCCTTGAGGGCATTAGTGATGGTTGATTTTCTCAAGACAAGGTCTCCCTTACCCATGGCTCTGTTTTTCACGCGGGAGTTATAATACTTTGCTATCCTTCGATGATAAGCTTTGAGCCTCATGCACGCTTGCTCTCTTTCCTCTTCAATGAGATCCAAATTTTCCCTCAAGGCTTCCACATTGGCATGTTCTGTTTGCTCATTGAATTCCACCATCCTAGGAGAGTCCAACCCTACTTCTACTGGAATCAATGCCTCGTCCCAAAGGCCAAATTGAAAGGTGTTTCTCTCTTAAAGACTCTACTTGTTGTCCTATATGCCCAAAGTACAGAGGGTAATTCATTAACCCAGGTGCCTTTAGCCTTCTCAATCCTTGTCTTCAGCTCATTCAGGATAGTCTTGTTGGAACTCTCTGCTTGGCCATTTGCTTGATGATATGATACTGATGCGAAACTTAGCCTTATATTCATCATTGCACAAAAATCTCTAAAGGCATCACAATCGAATTGCTATTTGTGATCTGCCACTAGGACTCTTGGGAGCCCAAATCTACATATTATATTTTTCCACACCATCTCTTCAATTTTTTTTGAAGCTATTGCAGCTAAAGGTTTCGCTTCTACCCATTTAATGAAGTAATCTGTAGCCACAATGAGGAATTTTCTGCCTCTAGATGCTTGTGGAAAAGGTCTTAAGATATCCAAGCCCCATTTGGCAAAAGGAATTGGTTCCAAAACACTCTGAAGTTATGATATTGGCGCATTGATAATGGATGTGTGCCTTTTACAATTGTCGTATTTTCTTACCTTTTTTGAGGCATCTTCTTTCATTGTTGGCCAGAAGAATCCTGCTCAGAATATCTTTGTAGCGAGTGCTCTAAACCCTAGGTACTATCCACAGATCCACTCATATGTTTCTGCCATTGCCAGCTTAGCCTCCTTAGGGCCTAAACACCTTAGCATTGGCATTGAAAAAACACTTTTATAAAAGACACCATTGACTAGTGTAAACCTTGCTCCCCGGACTATCATCTTCTTGGCTTCCACAGGACTTGATGGTAGCTCCCTAGTCATCAGATATTTCTTTATTGGGGTTTTTCAATCTTTCACCCCTTCTTCAATGTCCAGAATCTCTTTCTCCTCGATGGTGGGTCTTTCAAGGACTTCAACCTTCACAGTTCTTACCCTGGCTTCCTTTGACGAGGCTAATTTAGACAATGCATCTACATGGTTATTTTCTAACCAATTTATTTGTATAAGCTTGAACTCCTTGAAGCATTGCGCTAAAGTTTGCACCTTCCTCAAGTATTGAGCCATAGTCGGCTCTCTTGCTTCATACTCCTCTTGAAATTGTTACACTACTAGTTGGGAGTCGCTATGTTCCACCAATTTTTCAACTTGAAATTGTTTTGCTAATTTCATTCCTACAATTAATATTTCTTATTCTGCAATATTGTTAGAACTTGGAAATGAAAATCTAAGAGAGTATTCCAACATGTCTGCCTGTGGTGATATCAATACAATTTCAGCTCCGCTCCTTTGTGCATTTGAGGCCCCATCAACAAATAGTTTCCACTCCACTACTTCCACTTCTTCTTTATGTTCTTCAAGGGTTGGAGTGCACTCAACTATGAAGTCAGCTAGTACCCGCCCATTTATGGCTTGTCAAGGCTTGAAATGGATATCATAATCCCCAAGTTCTACTGCCCATTTGGTGAGTCAACCTGAGCATTTGGCTTTTTGAAGTATTTGTCTTAATGGTTGGTTGGTCAAGATGTTGACTGAGTACGCTTGAAAGTAAAGTCTTAGTTTTCTTGTTGTCATCATCAAAGCCAATGCGACTTTTTCAACATGTGAATATCTCGATTCAACCCCTTTCATTACCTTGCTGACATAGTAAATGGGTTTATCCACCGAGTTCTCCTTTCTTAATAGCACTGCGCTTAGTGCTGCTTCACTTACCCCTAAGTACATGAACAATTGTTCGCCCACTTCAGTTCTTGTTAGAAGAGGAATGTCTCTCAAATACTTCTTAAGATCTTCAAATGCTAGATCACATTCTTCAGTCCGTTCAAATCTTCTTCCCGCTCTTAAAGTTTTAAAGAATGGAAGGCTCTTTTCAGCAGGTTTTGACAAAAACCTGTTTAAGGCGGTAAGCCTTCCTGTTAACCTTTCTGCGTTTCCCTCACTAAAGAGGGTGTCTTCATGTTCAGAATGTCTTGCACTTTTTTGGAATTTGCCTCAATCCCCCTTTGGGTGATTATGTACCCTAGAAACTTTCCAGATCCCACTCCAAAAAAGCATTTGGTAGAATTGAGCCTCATGTTGTATTTTCCCATTACATCGAATATTGCCTTTAACTTCTCTACGTGATATTCTTTCTTTTTGCTTTTGACGATCATATCATTTACATATGCTTCCATCACATTTCCTAACAAGTCCTTGAAGACCTTATTCACCATCCTTTGGTATGTGGCTCTAGCATTTTTCAAGTCGAATGGCATGACTCGGTAACAATAAGTGTCATTCTTAGTAATGAAAGCTGTTTTTTCTTCATCAGGTGGATACATCGTGATTTGGTGATATCCAAAAAACACATCCATAAAGCTCAACAATTCATAGCCTGATGTTTCATCCACCAACTTGTCAATTCGTGAGAGAGGATACGAATCTTTGGGGTACGCTTTGTTCAAATCTGTGAAATCCATGCACATCCTCCACTTTCCATTATCTTTTGGGGTAATCACCACATTCTCCAGCCAATTTGGGTAGTAGACTTCACGAATGAATCCTACCTGCAACAACTTTTCAACTTCTTTTACTGCTTCTAATTGCCTTTCTAGAGCAATATTCCTCTTTTTTTGTTTTATAGGGAAGGCTTCCGGGTCAACGTTAAGGTGATGCAAAGTCACCTTAAGATCAATTCCTGGCATATCAGTTGGGCTTATGCAAAAAATGTCTGCTTTGTTCTTCAAACACCTAATGATCTCTTTTTTCGTCTCATTTAGAAACTGACTTCCCACATATACAAGCTTTTATTCATTACTTTCATCTAGCTTCACAACCTCTAATTCTTCTAAAAGTTGTGGTTTTTCTCCCTCAGAGCCTATGTCTTCAATTGCCATATCCTTCTCGAACTTATTGGTTTCACAACTTCCTCCACTCGTAATTGCTTTAACGGAGGAAACATAGAACTTTCTACCCCTTCTATGGTCTCCCCGAACTTCTCCTATTCCATTCGGTGTAGAGAACTTCATTAATAAGTATGCTGAGGACACAACTGCCCTTATGTCATCCAACAAAGGTCTCCCTAGAATCATATTGTAGGCTGACAAAGTGGATTTGACAATCATGAAAGTGGTCATCCTTGTAATAATGCATAGATTGCTACCAAGAGAAACTGCAAGCTGTACAGAGCCAATAACAGGTACTGCCTCGTCAGTGAAACTATACAAAAATGTGTCCACCACTTTTATTCTATCAGAAATAAGGTTCATCTTCTGAAAGTAGTTCCAATAAATGAGGTTTACTGAGCTTCCACTATCAACGAGGATTCTTTCCACTAGGTACTTGGCTACGATTGTTGAAATAACCAAAGGGTCAATCTGGGGTAGAATGATTTCTCCTTTATCGGCTGGGGTAAATGTGAGTGGTTGTTCTCCTTCGTCCACTTTCATCACAGTTTACTTGATATGCTTGTCTTGTATAGGCTTTTCTCGTAGAAAAGGTGCTTCCCGCCATGGTTTCGCCTTCAGAGATAAAGTTAATAGCAAGATGAGTCGGTGTATTGTCAACTGTAGGAGTTCTTCTCTCATTTCTCCTTTCTCCTCCTCGAGGCCTTCCATCATGCTCTTTTTTGCTCGGGACCTCTCTCCCTTTGCTCATTATTGTATCTTCTCTCACCATATCTCCTATCATTAAATCTTTTATCATCAAACCCTCTTCTTCTACGAGGGTGTCCATCTTTGTCTCCTCTCTATGCCTCCATATAGGTGAATCTTTCTAGATTTCCTTCCCTAACCAATGCTTCAATTCGGTTCATGAGTTGGTGACATTTTTTTTGTGGAGTGGCCCTAAGTGATGTGATACTTACAAAATGCTTCAATATTTCTACCCAACACCTTATCAACCTTTGGTGGAAGACTAATAAGTCCAGATCTCTTAATAGCCACCAAGATTCTCGATCTCGATTCAGTGAGAAGGGTGTACTTATCAAACCTTAGTCCTCATGGTACTTTGGGTCCATCTACTATCTTCTTCTTCTTACTTGGTTCTTCATGGTCATTTCTCTCCTTCCGTTGTCTATCATCATTCAAGCCGACTTTCTTTATCATCTCTGTTTGTCTTATGTATTGGTTGCCCTGGGAGAATAAGTCAGCCAATGACATTAGCTGATCAAGAGACAATGATTCTTGGAGCTGAATAGAATGAGTTTCTTGGAGCATGACTGCTAAAGCAACCCCTGGCTGCAACTCATGGATCTCCAAGGTTGCATTCCTAAATCGATCAATGTATTGCTTTAAGCTTTCCCCTTTCTTTTGTCTCACATTGAGCAAGTAAGTGGCATCCTTCTTTCTCTTGCTGTTTATAATGAAGGTGTTTATGAACTCATTCTTTAGTTGGTTAAAACATGAGATGGATGCCTCCTTTAATGCATAGAACCAGTCACGAGCTACATCTTTTAGTGTGATGGAGAATGCTCGGGTAATGATTGCATCCTCCTAACCATGTAGTAGCATGATGGATTTATAGTTTTGTATGTGCTCGCGTGAATCTTCTTTTCCTGTGAAGGTGGAGAGTTGAGGCATCCTGAACTTAGGGGGAAGGGGTTTCTCCATAATTTCCTTGGTGAAAGGGATTGCCCCTTCCTGTTGTCTCTCCTCTGCAGGTACCAACTTCTTTTGTTCTAGGATTCCTTCAACTATTTTTTGTATGTCGTTCATTTCCTTAGCACGTACTATGGACTAGTTGTCCAACTCTGCATTCTTAGTGAGAACTCTATGGACCTCTTTGCAAGTGCTTTCTACCACTTCTTGGTATTGTTCCCTTTCCCTTCGTGAACCAATTATTGCTTCATTTCGTACATGGACTTCATGCCTTTCTTCATTAAAAAAGGGGAAGGAGTTGGGGCTCCCAGTATTCAGGAGCTTGTGAGTGGAGGTTCAAAGGTTGTTCTTCCTCCGTGGCCTTTTGTCTTTCGGCGACACCTTCACTCTCAGCAAGTGCACGGGGAGGTGGAATGACGTTGGCCTGAGGAGTTTTGTCCTTCAGCATAGCCATTATCTCCTCCAGCATTCTCCTATTTTCTTCGTTTTTATTTCTTAATGCCTCATAGTCATTAAGTAGAACCATTAGGTTTTTGGTTCATGAAGTCCTTGCTCTAGCGAGGATTCTTCGAGGTCCTTGAGGATTCAAAAGACTGTTGATGTCTTAAGCATCATCATTCTCATTGTTGCCAACGACTTGGGATCTGATCCTTACCACCATGTTGGTCACCAAAGAACTAGAGTAACTCTGGAAAAGGTTCTGAGGAGTGCTTTGCGATAGGCTCTGAAGAGTTCTCCAAGGTAGATTCTGTGTGGTTCTGCGAGATGCATGGCTCTAAGGAATGACTTTGGGGAAGGTTCTAGAGAAACTTCCGAAATTGCTACGGAGAAGATTCCTAAGAATTTCTCCCAGAGTTTCTAAAAAACAAACTTGCCAAGACCTCCTGATGATGGGAAAGATCAAAATCTAAAATGGTTGAAATGAGAAAGAATGTTGGAAGAAATCAAAGACAAAAAGTTATGAACGGTTGAAAACACAACTTTTTCGCTCAAATCCTCACAGACGGCGCCAATTGTTGTTGCCTCAAATCCGCAACACGAATACAATGGATGGATGAATGAATAATAGATCACGAACACCTTAAATCACCTTTAATCCTGCAAGAATACAATGAAAGTGAGGTCGGTTGATCTTCGATGGACTCTCCGACACTCAAATTAGTATTTATTTTGACAGAATTTTAGGTATAAAATTTAAGTATAGAAAATGTTCCCTTCAAATATAATAGAGACTCCTATTTGTAGAGAAAGTGTGATGATATAAATGTAATTTCTGAAAATATTCTTGAAAGACCTCCTTTATGGACTTCTATATTAGTTTATTGAGTTGGGTCAAATAAACTCGAATCTATGTTACACCAACTATCAATAAGGGTTAGTCCCGATTGATTGCCCTTTTCTCGGTTTACTCAGAATTGTTTTGTTTTTTCAACCAGAAAATTCAGAATTTCATGCATGATCCAAAATGTGGGATATAATCACGTGCTAGCTAGTGATCCCCAGCAGCAATAAGCGCAACTGGGCCACCACCCCTAGAGGAGATATCTGAACTGAACCACACCACCACTAAAAAGAATTGTTGTTGTCACTTTCGCATTGGCCGTTTCATTATTAAATAGGAAAGGGTTCGTGACATTATCATGTCTTTTAGAAAAGAAATGGTGGCACAGAAGCAGTACAGGTACTCTGAGTAATAAGACAATTTTGGCCTTGTTTTTTCACATTTAACTAACTAGCCTCAGAAAACTTTGTATGGCACTTTTTTGGTTAAAAGTGGGAAAGAATACTCCTAGATTTGATAAAATATTTGATCGTGATATGCAAATTCAACTTGCTATGGGGACCAAGTGACTCTTGTTTCACGTATAATGCGGTATAATCCATGTATTTTATCTTTCTTTCTCACAAAAATTTGTAGGTAATTATTTTAAAAGTTAAAGTATTAACAATTTTTCACTTGTTGAGTGTCATTTCTAATATCTAAACTTATAAACTCTTAAGAAGTAGTCTACTTAAGATTAGTATACCAAATATTAGGCTTACAGTTTGTTCGTAATGTACTACGTCTAATTTAAGGCATGCTAAACCAATAACTAGTTGTTAATTTAGTTATAAGAAACAGATTTTGAACGAATTTTCGTTTACTAAAGAATTGGAAGGAAGAAAAAAAGTCATTATATGCTGTAATTTTGAAACTCTGTTACTCTTTTTTTTTTTGTGGAAAAAGAAAACTTGGACATGTTCATATAATGAATTAATGTTTAGCTTAATATTTAGGATGTTTGGCTCTGTATCTTCCTCTTCGATTTCGCTCATGAAGACATCTTTTTTTGGGAATGATTAAAAGTACTTTGATCCTCAATATCTATATTACTCCAATCGAGTCTCGATAAGCTTTTTGACTATTTTTTTTGTATCAGAAAGAAAGAACCTTTTCGTTCATGTGCGATATCATTGTTACAAGGACTTGCAAAGTGCATATGTTTTTCTTGGCGCTTGACAAAAATTTTCTAGCTTATACAGAAAGCATATATAGGTAGATCATGATCATGTTTCAGGATCTCATCATATCCTCCATGAAGAAAAGAGCCAAAAAAATGCATGCTTATAAAGTTATTCCAGGTTCTAGCCTGGGGGAATTTTGATCTTTCATGATGTAATTTATCAAGTATATTCAAAGAGTTGATGATTGAATTAATTATAGCAACAAATGGAGATTTTTTTTTTCCAAATTAAAATTTCCCCATTTCAGCATTGGGTACGTAAACGTTGATTTGTGTTGGCAGTATAGAAGGATGACCCGAATAGCATGACCCGAAAATGGCCAGAAAAATATTTAATATTGAAAACACCATTTAAGGTCATTGGGTTCACATATTTTGGGTGGAAATGAGAATGTAGAATGAGAATTGGAATCCAATTCCCATTGTTTGTTTGGTTCACTAAAACTTCATTTTCATTCCTACCCTGTTAGGTGTTGGAGAATTTCGGTCTATACTTTAGATAGAGAAAGCGACTTGAAATAAAAGAGAAAAATCAACACCAAGAATTTAGAGTGGTTCGGCCAACTCAATGCCTATGTTCACTACTTAAGTCTCATCACTTAAGATTTTCACTATAATGATGATTGATTACAGCTCAATCCAACAAAACTAATATAACGAGGTTGATTTCGGCTCAACACCTCTAAGGCTTACACAATTGTTGTTTTTCTTAGGTTTACAACAAACCTCTATAATGTTATTTTCTATAGGTTTACAACAAACCTTTCTCACACTCTCAAAGTGTATACAAAAGATGAAGCTCCATGTTAGAGTTGAATATTTGAGATTGATACTTGAACTTTGATCTCTAGCTTGATTTGTTGTTTTTCTTGGTTGGAGTTGATAGAAAATTTGACTCAATAAATTCTGATGGTGTTCAAAACATTTTTGGCCTTCTTTTGATGTATTTATAGCATTTTCATGCCATATGACCGTTGCTTTGAAGAATATAGTTTTTGGAGTTCATTTAATGCTGCTGCAGCTTTCTGTGTCATGCCTCACGTACGTCACGCATTATCTTACGTACGTTGATCATGTTGATTTCCAGTTAACATACGTTGCTTCTTTCTTAATGTACGTTGCTGAAGTAGTAACTCAAGACAACGTACGTTTTAAGTTGATAATGTACATTGCATTTCCCCTTAACGTACGTTGTATATTGATAACATATGTTATGTACTCTTTCAGTATCGCAGTAGTTTTCGTTTGCAATTTGGCTCTTCTTCATGTACGTTGGCACTAATATAACGTACGTTAACCACCTGCAGAGACTTGTTTTTGCATTGTTTTGCAATTCAGAGCTTTCCAACATATTTCTCTTCAAGTCAAACACTTTACACTTCATCAAAACTTTTTGTTCATTATCAAAACATGAAAGAAACTTAATGTTGATCACCCATGATCCAACATAGGGAATAAAATTACCTCTTAGTCTTGTAATCTGATTAACATGGGACCTCCTTGATAATCAAATTATCATTATCTTATAATCGATTTTAAGAGTATATGTTTTTATTTATATCTTTTATTTTTGTAATGTATGAAGATCGAAGTGAGATATGTTAAAAAATAGTTATTAACAAATAATTATTAACAATTAATTTAATTAATTAATTTTTTATATTATTATTACTTATTTTTAGTTTATAATTATTATATAATTAATTTTTATAGAATTAATTATAATTATTATATAATTAAGTTTTATTAGATTATTATTATAGAATATTTATTTTATTTGATATAATTATTATTAATTTAATTAATTATATATATATATATATTCTATAATAATATTCTGATTAGTTATATAATAAATTATATATATATATAAGATTTTATCATTGACTCCAATTCCACATCAACAAAACTAAACAGATAACTATAAGAATCAAATTTCGATTCTGTATTAAGCCAAACAGTTACGATAATAATTAATTTAATTTTAATTACTGTCATTCCAATTTCTAATATAATTGATTCCAATTCCAATCCCAATGCATTTTAAACCAAATGCCCCTCAGATAATGTTACCTGTTAGAACCGTTAACACCTTTTTTTTATACAGATGAAAGCATTATTAACTCCTCAATCTTGTCAATTATTAATTATATCACTGTTTGTCTCTTTATCTCATCTCTGTTTTGTTATTAATGTTTCTTTTGTTTTTTTTTATTATGAATCTTTCTTTGGTAATTTTGCCATGAATATAATAACCTATAATGCAGCTCTGTTCTTTTTTTTTTTCTTATTCTTAAAAATATAAATCCTCTTGCTTAAAAAAATCATCTCAATTTCTCTTTTCTTATTTTCCAGTTTTTAGATTGAATTTTTATTATCTTATTATGTGGAAGAGTTCGGACGTAAATTCACTTTTCGCTTTTGTTCTATATGCTATGTAATTTGATGCTAAAATATACGATTGGAGATTAACAATTGTATTGGATATGAGTTTCAAAAAGACACATTGAATAATGTTGACAAAGACACTCTAGGAATCACATTCGTTACTAAATTTATAGACAAACGAACATTTCACCAATATTCTTATTTATTTTAAGTTTTAATTTGTTGACGTAACATATTTTCATTGGCAAATACCCACAAACAAGATTTTAATTTCTTAATTTACCCACAAAATGTACTTTATTCAGTAAATATTGACTAAATTTTCAATAAGTAATAGTCGATGTCAGGTTTCCATTTGTACGTTTTCCTTTTTTTATGATATATTTATTTTTAACAATTATTTTATCCAATTAATTACATTTATATTGGTGACCTCCTATATAGGTGCAAGAGTATTCCTGAAAAATTAATGTACGTGTGTTTTAACTTTTAATTCTTGTTAAATTATATTTTTTAGATGTTTTGTTTTATTTTTTTTATATAATAATAGTAATTGATAAATATTTCTCAATACTATCTTTAACCAAGAGATACAAAGTAGGTCCTTGGATCACAAATAATCAGAAAAGGTACCCCGGTGGAAATCTCGAAAGCCTTCTCCAATGCGAAGTCTTGCAGCGTGTAAATCATTGATTGAGCGTGACATGGCTTTTGATGCACATGATATTCACAACGAAGAGGAACGCCCCGGGAACAAAGATTATTGCTAGATTATTTGATATGAACAGGACTGTTCTCTCCTTAGGCCATGTCATTCTGAGAGTACCACCTGCAATGGAGGCTTAATGTGGGGACATTGAGCCCTTAGTAGATGAGCTCCTCATGCAGAAGGCCTGCAGGGGCCTTCCTTATGAGGAGTGAGATTCACTTCACGCATGTCAAGTGAACTCCACATATATAGAGCATCAACTCCTGTCTTTTTTTATTTAATTTATTTTTTATTATTTGTAATTTTATTTTTATTATCTAAATAAATACTAAATTCTAAAAGTATATTCAAATACTTTTAATTTTTTATTTTGAATATTTATTTATTTATCTTTTAATTAATTTATATTATTTATTCAAGATAATTTTAAATTATTTTTTAAAAAATTTGAATAAATATTTAATCTAAAATAATTTAAAATATAATTTTAAAAAATTTAAACATTAAAATATGAAATTAGTGTATTAAATAAATACATGTTGAAATTGTATATTATAAATAATTAAATGATGAAAAAAGTGATTGTGAGTCTCATATTTGAATATAAAAGATAATATAATTATATAGAGAGAGTTTAATAAAGAGAGAATTTAATGAGATGTTGATGTGACATGATAATCATACCTAAAATGGGTATAACTGTCGGATATGCCTAACTATGTCTAGGCCAATAGTTGGATTTTATGCCCAGTAGGTTGCCATGTCATCATATGTGCCATGCCACCACTTAGTGGCCTTTTTGGACGTAATCTTAACGGATGGATATTTTTGATAATTAGTTGAAACGTCTTAACATGTGAGATTTTCAAAAAAATTGGTTATTTTTTATAATCAATGTAAGATTTAGATTATTTTTGCCTATTAAGTCTTTAATAAAAAATCTTTAATATATAACAAAATTTACAAAATAAAAAATATTACAGAAATTAAATAAGAAATAGTGATAATTAGGTCATACACCACAAAAAATTTGTAAAATTTGCTCTGTACGGACTAAGTATGTCTATTACAGATGCAATTTATAGTATTTTCGTCCATACGGTTGTAATTGTCAGATTCACGGATATAATTTTTAAATTCATGGACTGTTATTTATATTTGTTTATACTTATTTATATGTGTTTATATTTGTTTATATGTTATTTTATATATGTTTACATATAAATAAATATAAACAAATATAAATAACTATAAATAAAACATGTAAATAATATTCAAAATACAACGAAAAATGTAATTTTCAAAAATTATTTTAGTAGCGTGTGTAATTTTTAAAAATTTGCTAAAATATGAAAAATTGATAGTGTGAATACAAAAATTATGATTTTAAAGAGAGTGTTTATATAGTTGACCCTAAAAAATATAGCTAGCTACAAAAAGAAAATCCTCAATTATGTCTTCGCTCATTGAATTCATTCCACGATGTCTTTGTTACTTCCTTTGTCGCTACCTCGACGTCTACTCTTACCTTGACTTCGGCTAGAACTACGATCTCTTAATTGTTCTAGTTTTGTTCTGTATTGATTAATTCGACGCCTTTCTTAACATTGCAACGCTGTGGATCAAGAATTTGTGCTGCTGTTTTACACAGAATTCTCGCCAGTGTCATTTATTGCTTTAATGTGAATTCCATCATTTGAAAATCTTTTGGACCGCGAAAAACCCTTGAAGTAACTGGAGGCGAATTTAAAAATTTTTGTGTTATTTCCGTAGATATAAATACCATAAGGAGTTTAAGTATAAATTAACTATTGTGCTTTTATAATATCATTTTTTTTTTGAAATCTTATAATATGAATTAAATTACTAGTTTATTTGATAAGTAACTTAAATTACTAGTTGCTAGCTAGTTAAATTAATATTTGTTGAATTACATTACATAAACAAATTAAGCATAGTACGGTCTGTTTGATGGTTAAATTGGCACCAAATATTTCCAGTGTCCTTTTGGAGAATTAGTAGATTGAATTGTGTTTGGAGAAAGTGAGGGAAGATGAAGGTCAAGGATCATTGTGGTTGATAATGGTTGATGGCTGTAAAGGTATGGGTAGATAAAAGAGAGGCACAACATAATACGTGTTGTTTCGCATTAAGATTAAAACTTTGTTGAAATTGCAAAACTGTGTTTTGGGGTCAATCATAATTTTTAATCGGTTGGTAATGACTTAAAAACTGTGATGCGCAATTGCAATATCTTCTCAAAACTCCATTTTAGAAAATTTAAATTACTTGAGAAAAATTTTTTCTGTTTTCTATCCTGTTTTGTTTTTGTTTTCTAAAATAACACAGAAAAAAATAACAAATTTTAGTATTATATGAATAAATTTTTATTTTTTTCATTTCTGTTTTTTATTTTCTAGAAAAAAAGTGAAAAATTTTCACAACTAAACAGACCTTAAGATTTTTTATTTTTTTTACCAAAAAAAATTAGAATTGTCTACGACACTTCTAAACCACTCACCATACTTTTAACTAAACAATTTTTTCCATTCGTAAAAGACATTTTTATACAACACCATTTGTCAATTATTGTTTTCTAATTACTTTTACAAACCACAACATCTAATACAGCCTAAATACAAAAAGAAAAACAATTAGAAGTGGAAATTAACTCATGGTTAAAAAAAAAAGAAATGGAGATTAAAACTCCTTCCTTGGGAATGAACCTGATCACTTGTAAAATGAATAATTCTCCACTAAGGGCATATTTGACAATTAAAATCATTAAATTCCTCTTTTGCCCATTCGGGCCAAATTCTGGTCACCGTAATCGAGCCAAAAATCAGTGTCCTGTTATAGAAATGGAAGAGACTACAAATCTTATGAGTGTTGTTTGGATAATTAAATTTGAAGCAAATTTGATATCCATCTTTAAGAGTGGGATAGTTTCTCAATTGGCATATGGAACCAGATCGTGCATGAGTGTGGGATTCGTAGGAGGGGATTGTTGTGGCGTAGAGAGGTGAGTTGGTTCATCAAGAAAGCTGGATCCGAAAGTAAGACGTCTCAGGTTCGTAGAGCTGCTTTTCTAGCTGCCATATACCGGATTTGGAGGGGGCGCAATACTTGTTTGTTCTAGAATTGTGCTCCTAATAATAGCGATAGAGTTTTGCGTTCTATTTGTAGCAATATTAGACTCAGATTGTATGCTTCTTGCTTTGATTTTGAGGGATTAGAGGTTTGGGTATAGAGGAGTCTCTTTTATTCTTTCATTGTTTGATTCTTGATGCAATGAGTTGGTAAGGGGCTGGGGGACAGACAGGATTTGCGTTTTTGCAAAGTGTACACAAGGATGTATTCTTGCTCTTTTTTGGCAGTAAAACTTCTATTAACCCCCAAAAAAATAGATAAATATTTAAAATTTAACTTCGTTTAATATTCTTACGAAAGCGAATATATAAATTGCACCTCCAAGTGCTTATCAGATGAGAAAAGAAATTGAATATTGAAGTGAAATATGCACATGAAAAATTAAATTGTACGGAATAACCAAGAGTTCCTTCGATTTTAATTTAGAGAATTTAATGTTATGGGTGAGTGGAGAAGAGAGTTGAGAAAGAACAAGGAAATAATTTGGAAAAAGAAAGGAGGAGTGAGTAGAGACAGTTAGTCCGACAATGCAAACTCATAGTATCTCTTCAAATGTAATGGCAGTCCCAACATGCTATCCCCACTCTGCTCCTACCCACATAAGTGGCTCACCTTGTTCCTCCACCCAATTCCTCTTAAAATACATTTTATTTATGATATAGTGTAGCGATGGAATGATACATACTTGTATAATTAAAGCTTTCTTGAGTTTGAGTTTTGAGTATACAGAAGTTTTAAAATTAGATAGAGAGAGTTTAATTTGTTGTTCAGAAGAATCACATTTTGACTCAAAACCCAAATTAATTAAATGTTAAAAAATTCTTCAATACTAGTAATTTAATAAAAATACACACATCAACTAAGTTGGGTGGCTATATTGACAAACATCACGTCTAATGTCATAAAATCTTGAATTTAAAGCATAAAATGAATGAGATAAAATTATTTTAAGAATGTATATGGATGAACCTTTCTTTTGTGAGACCCATAATTAATAAAAAAAACACATCACTCAGTTTCCATAATATTGTTATTACCATACTTTTATTTTTAGAGACAATATCCGCAACAACAATATTAATTATCACGAAAATCTAATACACACTATCTCAATTACAATTTTATATACATAGGGATTTATCGAGGTGGTGGATACTGGATAATGTGTTGTATGTTTAGTAGCTATCCCTAAAACTGGTGATCCATATATATCTATGCCCATTCGACTTTATCTTATATTTTCCATTAATTAATTATGGCTAGTTTGATTTCATTTTTGGTGTATATAATTAATGTTATGGGTTAACTAGGTCGATAGTGCATTGACTTTTTTTTTTAAAGAAAACTGGTGCATGAATTGGTCAAGGATCGTTTATTTAGCCTTGAAATGGATAATTTATGAAGATTAAACTAGTTGTATTATCACATTTTATCCTCAAAACATCAAAGGCATGGTTGAAATATTCATTGATTTAATCCTAATCTTTGCATGACTCGTAATTGTACATGCAGAGGTCAAAACATCATTCAAGAATACGTCTCCTCAAATATGAAGAAATTGATTGATGGATTAGGGTCAAAATTAAATACATTTGATGATTTGACGTGTTTAAGACAAGTAATCATTAATCACTGTTAGATTTGATTGCTTAACTACTAGGTCGCATCCTTATCACACGTTCTTGAGAGTAAGCAGTGGTGGAGCCTATTTTGGCTAAACAGGGGTTAAATTCTGAATCCTAACTTCATCAAATGTATGATCCATTAATCAAAATCTCAAACTCATTCATTTATCAAACACCGAATAGACCTTCGCTTCACTACGTGAAGCAAAAGTAGGAGAGAATCATAATTCTTGGGTCCTTCCTATCAGCAACCAAAGTAAGCTATTGACAAAATTCAAATTTACTCTCAATTCTAAAGACGCAAAGCCACATCAACATCATTTATCGTGGTATTATGAAGGAAAGAAAGATAAACATCCGACTTTCAATAAATTTTGGAAAGTTCAAGCTCACTCATCACGAGTACAAGGTAAACAACAGCAAAAAAAATGGGTGAGTTATATTATGCTAGTCTCAGAGAGAAGCCATAAAATCTGAAGAATAATGGTGGAAAGTCCAATTCAGTATCACATGTCCAACCTAGAAAAGAGGCCTACACTCAATACTGGATTTCTGAGGGGAAACTATGCACAAAGAACTGATATTTTTTTTCCACAGAAAGAAACTCATACTAAAACTGATAAAATTGTAAATCAGTGTAAAATATCGAATGCTATTCCCTAAATATCCTCAAAAATCCAAAGTTTCCAACTTATTTTTTGCAAAGGTTTCTTCTTTAGAATAATGCCAAGAGAAAAAAAAAATCATTTCCTCGCACGGTATCGAATTTGACCATCTTTTGTCTTCGTCTTTCTCAGTCAGAATCGAACAACAAAATATCACGAAATATAACGCAAAAAAAATCAAAATTCAAAAGACATCAATCAATTATAAATCAATATCAAACTCTAAATCATTGATAAGTGAATTTTTTCCAAAAATAGGAAAAATCAACTTACAAGAGGGTGGTCGACGTAGAGGTGGCAAAATATTCCGAATCTGCAGGATACCGACCCGATTCGAACGGGACGGGTTTTTCAACGTTTGAGCTGGGAACGGGGTAGGTCTCGGGATAACCCAAAATTGAAATTATCGAATATGGGACGGGGTCGGTATTTAATATATCCGCCTCCACACACACACATGTTTGTTGAAATTTATATAAATTATTTGTGTTATTTCTTGAATTATAATAAAATACAAATTAGACAAAAAAATTAATAATAATTTAACGGGGCGAGCCAGGGGCGGGGCAGGGACGTTAGTTTTTCAATGGGACACACACACACATGCTAGTTGAAATTTATATAAATTATTTGTATTATTTCTTGAATTATAATAAAATACAAATTAGATACAAAAATAATAATTTAATGGAGTTAGTCGGGGGCGGGGCGAGGATGTTAGTTTTTCAATAGGGCGGGGATGAGAGATGATTTTTATATCCCGGTGGGGTACAAGGCGGGGCTGGGGAAAAATGTGCAAGTCACGGGGAAGGGATGGGGATGCCAAAACCCGTCCCCAATCTACCTCGTTGCCATTCCTAGGTTGGTAGGAGTTCGTTAGGTTAGAGGAAGAGGCAAGGTGGTGGCGTGGACGGTGGTCGGTGGAGAGAGATAAGGAGTGTGGGCTACGAAGAGAGAAGCAATGCGGTGAAGGCCACTGGCTTATGCATGCTTCTGTCTATCTTTTATTTTTTTGGGGGGGGGGGGAATTATTATTTCATCCCTGTGTTATATCTTATTAGCCGTTTTCGTTTCCCAGTTTTGAAAAGCCTCCTATTTCGTCCCTGCCGTTTCCAAAACATGATGGGACACGTCAGCATCGCTAACATGGATAAGTGGGACACATGCCACGTGTCTAAAAAGACGATTTTCCCCTCACTCCTTACTGATTTCCTCTCTCTCATCCTCTGTCTCTCTCATAGTCTCTCGCATTTGCCACTAAAACACAACAAAATGTTCAAACAAAATAAAAAAAATCTTTGTTAACATCTCCCTCCTTACCCATGTCATTCCCAAATTGTTCATCATCTCTCTTTATAAAACAAATCTAAACCCAAAACAGAGAATGACATCACCATCACCAGCCACCACCGAAACCCCGTGCCACAACGCATCATCATCAACCCACCACCGTTGAAACCCTAAAACTCGAAGCAACAAAGCATCATTGCCACTATCAAAACCCCAAAACTTGAAGCAACAAACTATCACCACATCATTGAAACCTGAAACCACAAAATCCCCAAAACCATAAATCCCATCACCTCCACCATCACAAAAGTTCTTACACCATTTCATAAAAGCCAAACCAAACTTTTTTCATTCAAATATCAAAATTACAAATATGAAAATACAGTCTCAAGAATGTTAAAGAAACAGAAATCACACCATCACCAACAACACTCATTCACCATCAACATAGCCATACACTATATACTTTTTCAATACATAACCTCAATTTCTATTCCCTAATATTTCAAGCTCAAAATCTATTGCTATTTCTAATCTCTATATTCAACTTCAAATTCCAAACAAAACCCAAATACACTACTTCACTTATGTGACTTAATAACTAAAAAAAACTCAAATCTAAACAACCCATTATGATTTCCATTCCATTCCAGTCAACCTCAATGTCATTGGACAGAAACACAAGTCAAACAGAAATAAAAAATGTTTTGTTGGAGCAAACATGACTCGTTCTCTGGCAGAGAGGCTGCCGCCGCCGCTTCCTCTATTCATCCCTTTCCTCAAAACGACGTTGCGTCCCGTCCTCTTTGTTCGCCACATCACACACCTGGGAGAAGCTCGTCGTCTCCGTGCTGCTGGAGTGCAAAGAGAGAGGTCCACACCGTCCCTTACTCTTTCACCCAGATTTGAAACTACAACCAAGCCTTGAAGAGAGACCAAACCCATATCAGAAACTAATTGAAATTAATCGATTTTTCGTCGTTTTTCTCTCCACCGCGTCAATTCAATGTGATTACCTAACAATGTTGTCAAACTCCACCAACTTCCTTTTAAAATCCACAATGTCAAGCTAGGATTGAAATCTGGTGGGTGTTTGATTAGTGAGGGAGGGAGAGAAAAAGGAGAGTCGAAGAGAGAGAACGGGAAGTGATAGTAGAAAGTCTCAAAGCGAGAGAGAGAGAGAATCATATTCAAAGGAGAGGAAGTCTGATGTCTGACTTTGTAGGGGTATAATTGTCTTTCTATGTGCTTGGTTAGTTTTCAGAAACCGCGTCTAACGGCATGGATGAAATATGAGACTTTTTAAAACTGAGGATAAAAACGGCTAATATGATATAACACAGGAACGAAATAATAATTTCTCCCCCTTTTTTTTTGTCAGGGCAAAATAGCACAATTTATTATGCAATTTAAAAAAAAAAAAAAAGACTAACCTCCGCCTGTGGAGGTCGTCCCTAACTTTTAGTACATAGGTTCAAAACGGCGTCATTTTGCCCTACGGAGATTGTCCTTAACCTCCGCCTCCTCTCACCTCTGCAACACCTTATACAATAGCCACAACGGGGTGGAGCTCCGTCGGAGATAACTGATAGAGATATGTGTCAGAAAAAGATAAATATTGTATTTATCATCATGATAAATGCAATATTGATCACACCGAGGATTATGCAAATAAGTTCGTGGGGGAGTTGAAAAAATGCAAGTGATCTCCTTACGCACTTTTACTAGACCAATGTTACCAAATTTTTCTTCTCCTCTTATCCATCTCCTATTAAATTGTTTGACATGAACAACCTAACGTTTGAGTAGTCAAAACATGAACACTGATAATTTTCTTTTCTAACTCCCATATATTATATAACTAATGCATGAAATTGTGAAGAAACGTTGTTGAAATGGATCAAGACATGCGTAAGTACTTTTTTTTTTTACATGCATAAGTCAGTGATAATACATTTCTGTTTAAGTACTATTATGAAGTTTCTGAAACTGAACGGACAAAATTAAGGCTCCTTCCAAGAACATGGGTGTGGGACAATATCTAAGACAAAATTCAGAAAAGAACATGCAGAGCCAACTGTAAATACTCTGTATGTGTAAACTTGAACCTTCTCCAACTCAATTTTTCATAAATATGATGTGAAAGATATAGTAGTTTTTCATTGTTTAACCAATTAGACGTGTCATGTGAGTTCTGTCACCGTGAAACAGGTTCTCTTGTTAAATTACTATCCGTTTTTAGTTTTTAAGGTTCTAATAGACCGGTTAAGTATATTTCTTGATTTACAGAGAGAACATTCTGATACTGAAATTGATCTTCAACTAGAGAACATTTCTCATTATTTCGTTAGGATTTGATCTTCTAAACACTAACAATATTCTTTTATTCTTTTTTCTTGACATTATCTTTTATTAGAAATTTTACTCTCTGTCTGTTAGCGTCGGATATGTTTGAGTACCCGGTATATATTATGAGTACTATAGTAATTCTACGATTGGTATATCGATGCTGTTAAAATACAATTGAATATCCCACAACAATATTAACACATTGACTAATAGTTGAAGCCTGAATTAGTCAACAACATAATGAAAAGAAAAAAAACACTTTTAAAAAAGAAAAAACTACATTGATATATTTATTTTAGTTTGAACCACGAGGTTTTCAAATTCAGAAGTATTTTGTATCTCAATTGTGATGTATCAAAATCAATATTATATTATTATCCTGAGAATAAAATTGTACTATTGTGAATTATTGAATGAACTCTATTGCCATTTTTATTTTTTTAATGTTTGAGATGCATCACAATTGTGACGTTAAACATTGTTCTTTCAATTTTCATATCCGTTTTATGATATATATTCATATTACTACTTTACATTTGTTTATAGAGACATGAAAGATAACCCAAAAGGAATTTTACACTTACAAGTTACAAGGGCTCGAATAAAGGTCAGCCACAAGAAGGCTTCACACGATTTTTTTTTTTGCCGGAGAGGCTTCACATGAACTAAGGTTTGCAAAGGAAGGACCAGTCATATATGACTGTTGTTACGTAGGTATGTGTTGGGGTCATCATGGACATGTACTTTGTAGTTCTGAATTATTATTAAGCTCCAAAGACTTGTATAGGTACCGAAATGGTACCAATATGACGAGATACAAGCATAAATAATGAAAAAGATGCTTTCAGGAATAGTTCCAAAAAAAATGCGAACCTTCCTTTCAGGTTACTATTATTATTTCCTGTATCACTCTGTCAAACAAGAGATTTGAAAATAGTCTTCCAATAATTTTATTTAGTCGGTCCACAAGATCAAAGCCCATAAGAAAGCTGGTGGAGAGGGAAAAAAAGAAAGAATTATGAGAATCAAACAAGAAGAAAGCAATAATGGAAGAAGAGATATTTTGTTATTGTGAGGAGGAAATTATAGAGTGATGGATTTTGTGTAAAGGGAAGATATTCTATTAGGGTTAAGCAGGGAGTTGAAGAACAGTTGGAATAGAATAGTTTTGTTGATGTCAGGCTTCTTTTGTGGCTCAGACAAAAAGAGGCCAAAAACTGCACTAAAGGAAAGAGATAGAGGACCAGCTAACCATTACCATGAGGCAGCTTTTGCACCTCCTTTGTGGTCCTACTATCAAAACCACCCTTTGTTTTTTCAACAATTTAGTTAAGCACAAGCGATATTTCAAGTGTTTTTTTATGGCAAATTGTATTGTATGCATATATTACAAAAATATTTTGCAGATTAATAGATTATATCAAATAAATAAAGAGAATTACATTTCTTTAACTTAAAATATATTATACCTTGTTATATATATATGTTATAGTTGAATATACACAAAATAATTAAGCATGTACAATAATTAGCTGTTGCAGTTTTATGGTTAATAGAACTAAAGAAAAAAAAAATGAAAATTTAAGACTTACAATGGAAACGAAGAAAGAAGTGAAAGAAATCAATTTGAATTTACTTATAAAAAAATCAAGTTGAAATTATTCATCTGGATTGAGATCTACTAAGCTAAGAAGCAAATTTTGAGTGTGTTTTAGTACGTTTGGTGACTACTGTTATCAAGAATTTCTTCATTGAAAGGTTTATCTTGCTATTATTAAGTGGAATATTCTCTTATAAGCATTTCATTATATTAAGAACTTGCATAAGTCTTTATATTTTCTTTAAGTTTAAATAATTTAGTTTGGTTAATTAGTTAACAATTGAGAACAATGGGGTTTGAACTTAGGTTGTTTAGCGTTTAGATGTTATGATCCAATATCAGTACCCAGTTTCACCTAAAATTTTAAGTTAATTGGAGAGATCTGAAGCTAATAAATTATGAATTTAATATCGAATAGCTTATTATTTTTTGGTATATTAAATTAACATATTTTATATTAAATATTTTTTAATTTTCAAGACATGTCACTCTTCCTATTTTTACTCAATTTACACAAAATTGGAGCTTGATACTCTAAATCTACAAAAAGCAAACACCCCTGCAATAATCATAGAAATAGAAATATACGACACGTTGTTTAATATGCCGTAAAACAAATGTCATTGTTATTTTGGTTAGAGAAAATAGGAGGTTGGTTGTGCATGAGAATAAAGGAGAGGAGAGAGAAGGAAGGTGAAGTAACAATATGAAATAAAGCAACAACATATACAATGGTTAGTTAATCTTTCCTTTTGTTTCAAACACGAACAAAAACAAAGATGAAGAAGTGAGTGATTCATGCAAGTCATGGGTAGTTAGGCTTTTTATCTTCATTTGTCCCAGACATGAAGAAAAGTACAATGGCTTTAGCTGTTGGCTTTAGCAATCTGATGAAGGGGTCGGAAAA
Organism: Flueggea neowawraea; assembly: GCA_948243855.1. Classification (NCBI taxonomy): domain Eukaryota; kingdom Viridiplantae; phylum Streptophyta; class Magnoliopsida; order Malpighiales; family Phyllanthaceae; genus Flueggea; species Flueggea neowawraea. The sequence continues at coordinate 11,060 of CAODLS014673532.1, read as the reverse complement.
AAAATGTAAGCCTCGTAGTCGAGCTTGCTTTATGCTGATATCTTCTATGGTTGTTTATGCCCAACCATTATCTATGCCCTTTCCTTTTTACTAACAACCTCATTTCTGTGCTTTTATATTGGCCCCATCAATTCGTCCTCAATAAACCCTAAAGCACATTTTTGCAGATCACGCTTTCAATTGTTCTTCCCATAATGTTTAACGAATTGAAGATGCAAAGACCCAAAAAGGAAAATGAATTAAAGATGACAAGTGATTGTATTATTTGGCTTTTCTAGACGCGAAATCTCCAACGAGTGCTTTTCCTGTATTTATTTTTTAATAGAGAAAAAGATGGACCATGTTAATATATTGGTAGTTAGTTGAGGGGCAATTTCGTGATTAAATCACTTATCGATGGTAAAACTCTCTGGGTAAGACGCAATATGAGTTTGTGTCATTTTACATGGTTCTCAAAAATGAATGTGGTAAATTTAGTAGATTATATAATAAAGAAATAAAGAGATTTTAGAATTATAATACCCTAAATGCATTAGTAGACAATATTTACAAATAAGGAGGCGTTGAAAATGGACCCATACATTAGTGACACGCTAGATTTTAACAGAAAAAAATTGATGGTTGGATCTATTTTCATAATTTTTAATATTTAGAAATTATAAATTATTTGATATTTAGAAATATTTTAATATTTGATCAATTTGAATTTAAATTGGATAAAATTCTTAAAGTATCAAAATTCTCTTTATTGAATTTTTGAACTTCTTAGTATCCAAAACTTGAATTTGAACCTTTAGTTATAAGAAAAATTTGGTGTCATTCTATCACAATTCAATTTCTTTGATTGGAGGGTTTATCATCACTAATGAGGCAGAGAGACCCATACACTGAATGAAGATGGGGATGATGAAATGAAATGAATTACAAGTTTACAACTTGACTACGGAAGTTTTATTTCAGCATTTGAATTGGACCACTTCGTACTCCACATGCAAATGCTTCATTTGTCCCCTCCACCCTAAAACAGAACAATTTTCCTTTTGTTTTTATTTTTCTAATCTCAATATTGTAAAAATAATACGATCAGTAAACATTCATTCAAAATCCAATATATGTCAATTTACCAACAATCTACTTAATCAGGAGAAAAAAAACAAAAAAAAAGCCAACAATCTACCTCATCTATTTAGTTTTAAATGAGTTGATGTTTAACATTTGTGTTACTGTTTGTACTCATTCGACTAGTTGTCATTTATTCTTAGATACATGGAAGTTGATCCATGATAACATTATACTTAAAAACTCGAACTTACAATTTTATCGAATTTCGTTTTATGTCGTTGTACGACATATCAATTTGTGGCTACTGACATTAGAACTGACTTTAATAGTAATGGTGAAGGGCAGCTGGTTGGATTTCACACTACTGTAAAAACTCAATTGGTTATCTAGACAAAATGCTGCTTTCCTCTTACGTACTGACATCCTTAATACTTGCACATCTATTTTCTTTTTCCTTTACTGTATAGTCATAACGCAGAGCTCGTTTTAACACTAACCATCAAGCAGTTAAAATTAACTAACAGTTGAAACTGCAATCGAATCATATGTCCTTCCAGTGACCCACCCGCCATTGAAGAAAAGTTCAGAGTCGTCCTTGCAATGAAAAATTTATAAAAAGATTAATGTGTTTCGAAGAAAGAACTCATAAGATGGAACCAAATCGACTACACTAATAATAAAACAGTCTCATTTCTTGTTGGAGTCGTCTAAAGAAATACTGAAGACATGCTATTGGAGTTCTGTTATGCTATGCATTGATTGACATGTTTATGCAAGGCAATGAAAACCAATTATTGTTGATTAAGCAAGAGTCTTAAAGGTCAACTAACTTCTGTTTTTTTTAATGTATATCCAACTAATGTATTAATTTTATAACAACCTAATAAGCAGCTGATCAAATGACAATAAATTCTGCTCAAATGATAATACAGACTCTTTCGAGGTTGAGAGACATGGCAAAGTTACCAATTTAAATTTTTACAATAAAATCTTTTTAAATTAGCCCTCGTGTGCCTCGTAGAGTGAATAAGGATTGCACTGAAAAACTCAAATATTATTTTTTTTAACAATGTTTAACAATTTTTTATGGTGCATTCCTAATCAATTTATTATTTGTAACTTGCTTTCACTGTTTGTTTATCTGAAAAAATACCGGTTCGGCGGTTAATGGTAAATTAGACTAATTTGTAATTAATCAATTATTTGATTCTGAATTCATAAGTGGATACAGTATATACAAACCATTTGGTTAGACAAGGACATCAAAGTAAGATATAAATTAGATGTAACTAAAAATCACATCAAAGTTAAAGCCACGTAATACAATTATCATACCACGATTCGTACAAATTCATGTTTCCCACATTCTCTGAGGATTAAAAAACTAGGAGAAGAGTGTGTGTCTGGAGCGGATGCAATGCACTTCCCACACTCTCAAATCTACTTCATCTGATTTGACTCAATATCTTTCTTTACAATGCTTCCCCTATTATGTTATGTTGCAAACCTAAATCAAACTCTTGACAAAAAAAAAACTCTAATCAAACTCTGCTCCAATCTTTTTATGTTATTTGTGTTACACTAGAAAATGGACAGATTATATATAAAGGTGCTTAAATAGTAAAAAGTAAAATGAGTCAATTTTTATTAAAAAAATAAGCTACTTATTTGCTAATTGCAACAAGAAATGCATTAAAAGAAATTAATAATTAATCACACTTGCATTTCTTAATTAAACTTCTCTCACAGAGATGTTAGCTAACAACTGCATCTGTGAGGAAAACCAAACTTTGTACAAATCTAAATCCATGAAATTTTTCATGGATTCTAATGTTAGCAATTAGGGATAACTAAAAACCCAATAGGGTTCAAAATAAAAAAAAAATTACATGATAAGGGAAAAAAAAAAAGATTCAAGACCAATCTGGATGAGCAGAATAACCATGGTGATGGAGAAGATGTTAAAAAAAAGAGAAGCAAAAGTAGTAAAAATAAAAATATTTTGTTAGCTTCTCTTAAAGCCATCTTCTTCTCCAACCAAAACAACACCACAACCATCAATCTTGATTTGCATGCATCAAACTCTCTTTGTCTTCATCTTATAAGTGCCGAAGTTAAAGACCGAAAAACAACTTCTTCACAAGGGATTGTGAGTCCCATATCATGATCAAAACCAAACTCTTCTTCAGCTCTTCTAAGCAAACATTGAAACTGAGGATGAGTCAGCAATGAGATAGGAACAATGTATCTACTTCGGTTCTCGCCAACATAAACCGCAAAGTGACCTTTTGGGACATCAAGTGGGAGGCCATCATCGTCGTACCCGTGTTTCTTGCCAAGACTCGAACATCTTTTGAGTATCTGCTTCAAGACGGCTGTTTGAGGAAGCTTGTTAGATTTTCTGATAGCCATTGTTGGAGGTTTTGTTGGTTTGTGTGAGAAGAGAGAATGGTGAAATTGGTGAAGGAGAAGTCGATGATGGTGGTGAGGAAGGGAAGGGGGTTGTGGGGTGTATTTAAGAAGAGGAGGGAGTCATTTGGAATGTAGGAAGTAGCTATAAGGACAAAGCACGGGTGTGTTTGGGGGGTGTGTGTGTCAAGGACATGGTGGGAGCCAAGCCCATTGGGTCTACATCTTTATGTTGGCCCTCCTAATGACAACATGGACCCCCCTCCCTTCTCTCTCTCTCTAGGTTTTTGTTTTCTAGTTTTTCTTTCATTTTCTTGCTCAAGTTGCTTCCTTTGATGGTAATGTTGCTTACGTTTTTGTATTTTACTATATATCGTTATATTCTCTTAAAAAAAAGAAAGAAATCGACCAATGGTATTAATTTTTGTTGGATGTGACCACACAAGTTTCTTCCGTTAAAAAATGTTTGAAGAGTTAAAATCTACTGTTAGTCAAACTTCATGACCATAGCATCATTACTTGGACATAGTATACAGAAACCAATCAAACACCCGATATTTGTCCTGTTAATAAGTCTTGAAAGCCTTAGGATTCATCATGTATTAATCTTGACTAGTTCAATGAGTTTTATATAAATGTTTTTGACTTGAAATTCAGAACCCAACGTTGATTTGTTGTTTAATTAACTCTAAAATCGAACAACAGTCGTAATTATATTCCTTGTAGTGCCACTTAAAAATAAATCAAATGATTGATTGCATATATTATAAACTTTATAATTCGATTTCTCCTGTAACAAACTAAGTTATTGATAATTTGATCTCTACCTTGCCAAGTCGTATCCGTTTCTATCTCCAGCAAGATTCCAACTGCCATTTCTGAAAAAATTCATTTTTATTTGTTATCTTTAATTAATTGTTTTGTCTTGTTCAATCCAATTAATTAAGTCCATCATTAATGCCAAATTTGTTTACTTATTCCAACTGGGTATTCTTTGGTTCGCTGAAGCACATATGTTATATTGAAAATGGCAGAGATGCCTACTTTTAATTTTGATTCTTCGATACAGACAAAACAAACCCTAATGTTATAACTTAATAACTAAATTTCAGGCTCCAGAAGAAAAACCTGAATTTCATTATCTGTATATATGTATAATACTCATCAACCAATTCCAATAGGTTACAGTTTAGTAATACTAAAATTTAAGCTGGCAATTTCTAATACAGATATGGTTACTGAATATAGAATTATGAATATTGATATAATTTTTATTTTTATTATATCTACAAAATCATATGAGATATGTAGATGGGTTGATACAATTACGAATTTATAGAGCGTAAATACAAATTAATACACCTAACTGAAATTATATTCAACAATAAAAAGGTCAAATTCTAAACTCATGATTTATTGATACTAAAAGTTCAACGCACACCAAGTTAGAAATTTGATTTCTAATAAGAACAGACTAACAAAAAATATACTTATTATTTTTCCACTATACCTAATGTCACGGACCAACAATAAGTGTACTGAAAAGTACACCCTCGAAGCGAGTTTGTTTTGTTGTGATTGTTTGTGCTTGTGATTCTGTGAGCTGAGAAGGAAAAAGAAATACTCCCACATACGTCCGAGTTTTTCGCCTACAGTTCTTGGATTTTGCAGGTTTTCACCTCAATTTCTTCGCTTTACACGTCAAACTTACTTAAAAAGATGCTTATTGCTTAATCCCTCTTTTTGGCTCTGTTTAACGTCCCTTGTATTTTAAATATTAGTTTTGTTTTAGCATTTTTTGATTCCACAGTAAGTATAAAGATTATCTGTTTGTTAACTATATATTATTGTCATACATTAGAATAGTTTCACTAAAACCGTTTCTCAAATCTACCAATTTGTTATCTATTTCTACAATTACCATTCAATCTACTACACACAAATACGTACGTAATGTTGCACTAGATTTAATAAAAAATTAATAAATAAAACGTAATTTTTAAAAATTATAATGTGTTAAATACTGTTGAATATGTTATACGTGCTCAAACATAAACAGTTTGAAACTGCTAATCCAGACGTATGAAGTTCATCCCAACAGCACCCACCTGCATGCATTAACAACGAAAGGCAAGGCAAAAGCTGTACTCAATGCTTCAACGGTCTTAATTGTCTGCTCATCTATTTTATTAAACAAAGCTTTAAATTCTATCATAAACTAAAAGCCAAGATATGTCCAGGATAGCCGTGAATTGTAGTATATATAATTATAAAATTATGTTTAACGGATTATTCCATGTTTGTTCTATCTAATCCTCATACAGTTTGGTTCACTGTTTCATCGATAATGGTCTTCATCGACAACTGGCTTTGAATGTATTATGTAGTTGCACAATAAGTAGTCGACATGCATGGAACAAGAAGCAAAAACAAGACTCATTTTTTTATATGATGACTTGTTAATGGTTATAAGTAGCATGACATGAAGTCTTGTTTTTCTAGCTAGACAACTCAACATGCAAACATGATCTTCCTCAGAATCAAAAGTTTCTCAATTCAGTAAATGCAAAAACCAAATGCGGGTCTAAAATTCATGTCACTAACAGAGCTTATAGTCTATAAGTACCTGAGTCGCCTGTGGTACTGACACTAACGGGTCAAGGGTTCGTTTTTTGGTGGGAGAAGAAACAGAGAGCTGTAATCAGAATTAAATCTACTTGAAATGTGCGCCACTAATAATTCCTGGCCTGGGCAACATAAAAGCCATATCTTCATGTTCTACGGCTCAGAACAGAAAGTGATCTGAAAAAGCTAGATTTAGTCCCTGATTTGGCAATGAAATACTGTATTTTTGTCTCTCTCTGTTTATTTTCTTCTAGTCCTTCAGTTATTCCTCAAACTGTCCTTGATCCGACCTGTATCGCTGTACGTCCACATTCATTCTTGATCACATATTTAATCCAAAGCAGATGAAATATGATCTAGTCCAACATCTGTCAACCTATTTACGCACATAATGCGTACTAATAATGTAATTGTGTACTTGGTGTAACACATATGAACGTGATGAATGATTTTAATGCAGAAAGAAGCAGAGAAATTACCGGCTGGTCGCCGTCTTTGAGAGAAGCTCTCCCATGTTCTGTGAATGAGATTGATTGACAGAACAGACAATAAAAATAGGAAACCAGAAAGGCCCACCATACCATTCTGCACCGAAATGCGGTGAGTTGCTGAGTCGCAGAGAGAGTGAGTATGGGATTTTCTTTATAGTTGATAACGACCTTGCCTTCGGTTTAGCACATGAAGGCCATGTTACTCCTGCCCCCCCAAACCTGCTGTAAAGACAAGATTTTAAGGTAACAATTCAAATACTACAAACAGCCAGGTTACTTGCTACCAAACCATTTCCAACAAGATAACTCTGCTTACTTGGAATCTTCATGACCCTTTAAAATTTTGCAAAAATGTTGCCGCTCTGTTGTCTTCTCAGCTAACTACGTAGACACACCTATTCCAGAAACCTGTAAATTTTATTACAGGACCACATGAACTGAGTGATGTTAATTGAAGTTGTATAATCTGGATGAGAGCAAAACATCTATTTCAACATAGTAGTGCGTATTGAAGAAGATGCCAAAATAAAACATCCTTAAAATGTATGATAGTCCTTGAAGATCATGAAAAGATAGAAGTACTATTACATGCCATGTAACTCTTGGCGGCCGGAATCCTAATCAGGGTCACTTTTTTTCTTGCAGCAATTTTAACTACAACCAAAAGATCCATGTCTATGAAAGAAAAAGGTATCGCTAAAAGTGTCGTGTAAGAATGGAAAATCATTAGCATTCTTTATTTCAGCTTTATTTTGATGAAAGGAACTTGGTTCCCTGAGAATTATGTAAAAATAACATCATTGGAAAGTTCTTAGGCAAGGTGAATTCATATTCTATGTAACCTTGCTGTCAAGTAACAGAAAGAGAAATTTCATGTACAAAGATTATAAAATTCACATGGGCTGTAAGGAAAGAAGTCAGAAGTCCAAGAATGCAGAATTTGGCAAGTAAGATCAAAATAAGACTATCATTCTAGTATTGATGTTGTATAGACTTCAAACATGCAATAAGCAACTAAAAGGACCTATGTTGCACTGAAACGTGGGCAGGGATGAGTTTCTCCGTTTCGGAAACGTTTTCGAAACGAAACCAAGAAGAAACCGTTAAAAAACGTTTCGGACAAATTTTCTAATTAAACCAAAATTCTGGAAACGTTTCGTAATCAAAAACCTGTTTCTACTATAAAAAATCAAACCCTAATGATTTTAGGCAGTGATAAAAAATTATGAAATTTATCCAACACCATAAAGCAAAGTATGATGCAAACCTTATCAATTTATTTATTTTATAAGTGCTTCACTTTGAATTGTGGAGAAAGTATCATAAAATATATTGCATTATTTTTTTCCTTTCAATTTTGATTATGAAAGTTTTATTTTTTTGAAATGTAGATTAAGAAAGTTTTAGATTCTTTTATTATTAAGAAATTTTCAATTTATACTATAATTGTTATAGATATTTTTAAATACATTATTATATTTTTAATATTTATAAAAATACTTATATATTTTTATTATTTATACGTTTTTCTATATTTTCATTTCCTATATTTTTAAAAATTGACGTTTTCTTTTTCGTTTCAGTTTCCATTTCTGTGCTACATAAAAAAGGACAACTGAACAAACATTAATAATTAGATTAAGACATTGACCATAAAAAGCCTGGATAGAAGTGGACTTGAAGCAATTGCTGAGAGAAGAATATTATTATTTTATTTGGACAAAGCTGATGAGAATAATGGATAGGGTTGTACCTGGTTTGTTCCAAACCAAAACGAGAGCGGCAATGGAATTGAAATGACCGTGACACCACGTGCAGGACCCATCAAAAAGGAAGAATGGATGACCCCATTTCTGTTTACCTTCAATAATCACAACACCAGTTACTACTGGTACAATTAGATGACTTCCGGGTCCCAGCTGTATTTACATGTACCATAGAACTCGTAAAAGAAGGATGCTACAATGTGGCAACATATCCTAAGGAAAAACTGGTAATCTTACAAGTTTCTAAATCAAGATGTAGTAAAGGCCTCCGTTGAGAAATTTATGTATTTATGATCAATGACCTGTCGCTATGTCAACAGTGCATCTACACCAAAAACATGATCAGAGATCTTATTACCATACCCTAATAAAGTCATTTTCATTGTCTCAGCTGAAGCCATTTAGACCTGTGAAGCATTTGAGAAAGTGGAGTAATTTAAACATTTGCTTAATGCAGTAAGAATTCCAAGAAACTACTCGAGAAGTTCCATGGAACAATCCAAGCTTTCCGTTAAGCCAACTTCAGAAGTTAAAAATCAATCAAGCAATGTTGACAGATGAATGTTTATTTAGAAAATTTAGCTGACTGAAATCCCCCAGTAAATTAAAATTTCATATTTTTTTTTAAAAAATGAAAAGGTGTGATATTTCCTCTTGTTTAAGGTTACAAAGCTACAATAATACATCAAAGCACGAAAAGAAAGAAAACAATGGAAAAAAAATAGCCGAGAAAAAAAAAGGTAATGAATTGCTCATAGTTGAGAATATACATATTTATTGTTCCATGCCTAAATCTTAGTGCTTCAGCTGGAAAACTAATCTGAAGCAGAAACCTCATAGATCTGCTTGAGTACTGTACATTCACTGGTCAGATGGAGACTTCAACTGTTGATGTGGACCGTCTATTAAGCTTATCTGTCGCCTGAGTTTTGCAATATGAGCTTGCACCTGAAATATTGAATTTAAGTGGTTAAAACATTTGCTTTCTGTGCAGTTCCCCACATTAAAAACTTGCCAAACTTGAGCAATAAAAAAAGCTATTCTCTCGACAATTAAACATATCATTGCCACTTAAAACAAAAAACAAAATTCATTGCCAGTGTTAGAGTTCACATAATATACTCTATAAGGCAGACAAACCAAATTTATGTTCTACTCATGATTAAAATATACAAACGAGCAACATTGAGCAGATCAAATAAACAAAAAAAGCTTCTATTCCAAAGTGCCTCATTCGCTCTCAGGTGCCTCTGTTTTCATGTCCAGAGTTTCTATTCTAAAGTGATCAGGTGGCACAGTTTTGTTAATATTAATCAAAAAGGGTAGAGGAAGTCTCACAGCTTGTGCTACAAAAGCTAACAATCTGAACAGAGATGTGGAAACTTTTTTCTTTCATTGGTAGGGGTGTCGGTTAATTTAATTGGGTCTGTAAGGGAAACACGACTGCGAAGATAATAGACAAAAGATGTCAAATACAACTGTATGATCTACCTGGAATCTAAAATAAGACGCAGTTCATGTGGATTGGAGAAATATAGGAACCATTAGGGTCCATATGTTGAAGAAAGTTGATAAAATCATTCAATTATCAAAGACAACAAGATCAGATAGCCTGTGCATCAACATTTCATGTTCTGACCTTCTGTCTCTATGGGACTATCTTTTCAAGGACAATATAATACTGTAAAGTCGGAAAAGAATTGAAATTTTGAAAAAAAAAAAAGATTAAAGAATAAGAAAAGAAAACAATAAATTAAAGCAAAACTGACAAAGAAAGACCTTCCCAATATGAAAAATTACATCCACCACTAGTTTTTGGTTGACATAACAAGCCAGCAATCTTCATATAATCTATTATAAGAATAGTGGTAACTTGATAATTGCAAACTCATGCAACTTACATTCTGGAGATTTACGGACCAAGAGCTGTAAACAATCCAAAATTTGTATTAACTCAACTGCTTATAGAATGATTTTAGAAATTTTCCTAAAAATATTAAAATTAATGACAACAAAGAAGCACCGAAGCGGGTTTTGGTTTATATAATTCCAAATGGGTGGCAAACATGTTTTCAGTCGGGCTTTATTTGACTCATAACGGAGTTCACAGAGTTAATACTTGATCAATGTCCATTTCACTTGTTTAATAATTAGGTTGGAAACCAAATTTCAGCCCCAATTGTCTTATTTGACATGTTGTATAAATCAACATCTGTTTAACTTGTTTATTAAAGGACATTTCAAACTTTTTTTCTCTACTTAATGTCCTTGTTATGCAATCACTTTATGTGCGCGCACTCAGAGATGCAAAAAAAATGATGTTACCCAATAAATAAGAATAACAAATGGTAATCACATGTAATGAACTCATTGACTTGTCTTATTTTGTTTCAAAAGAGGTTCTTATTAATTAACTAGTCAAATACTCACTTGCTGAGAAACACATCTAAAAATGTAACAGATACCCATGTAAACTTTTGAAGATAAAACTTAAAATGATATCTAGCAGGGATGTGGGTGGATGGCAAACACCCTGGGAAAAATTTGCCGTAGATTTTTAATTATTCTATTCATAGCTAGCAACAATGTTAATAAAGTGAAGAGTATGGAGAGTCTTCTGACCTGCTGACGAGCAGCTGCAAGCTGTAACAGTTCATCTGCTTCTGAAAAATTCATGAAATACTGGCTTAGAGGATGATCTTTAGTA
>CAODLS014672605.1:0-15684 GCA_948243855.1 Flueggea neowawraea | reverse complement strand
AACGACATGTCGTTTCTCTTATTCAATCAGACGACTGTGCATATACGCCCGAACGACATGTCGTTTGAACCACCTAGCAGACGACCTGTAGTCCGTTTTCTATTTTCTTTTCTCCCATTTTTCTTTCTTTTTTTCAATTCTAACCAATTTTCACTCAATTTAATTACCCAAAACACTTCAAAAATCATATTAACATCAAATAAAACTTTAACACTCCAAAATATCATTAATTAATTTAATGATATTTTAAATTAAAATTAATCCTTCAAAAATAATTAATTCGAAAAAAAATTTCAATGGAAAATTTACCCAAAACATTAGTAAAAAATATTCAAGTTATTACAATTGTACACTCTGTATGCTATTGTACACGTCTATACACCCTCTGAAAAATTTAGATTTGTTCTTAAAAAAGAGCTCAATTACTCACGTGAAGTGAATCACTTATGAAAAACTTAATTTTTCGTGAAAATACCTCAATTTCTCTTGAATTTTCAAAAACAAAATGGTATTTTTAATGTGTATTAGCATCTTGTGGCATTTTAATAGGAAAAATCTTGCGTTTATAGTAAAATAAACTACTAAATCTTTAAAATGTTTCCATTAGTTTCCACCTATTAAAAATGCCACAAAAGAGATAAACACGTCTTTAAAATCGTTAAAAATACCATTTTTAAAATTTATTTTGGCAAGAAATTGACTTTTTTTCCGCAAAAAATGGCTTCTAGTGAGAAATTGAGTTCTTTTTTTCTCCAAAACATTGTAAAAAAATATGATTTTTTCAAAAGGTGTACAATGGTGTACATAAGTGTATAAGGCGATCACAATTTTTTTATAAAATATTTGATTTAATGGATTTTAGTTGGTGCACCTTCATCAGTCAATCCAAAACCTTTTCAGTGATGTCCAGACCAGCTTCAGTTCCTATGTCCAAATTGCTTTCTTCCAAAATCCACCAACCTAGCTCAATTTCCATCAACTCATCACCAAGACCTTGAAAAGTACAAAACTACGTAAAAGCACAAAACATAAAAAAAAAACAAATAGTACGAAAATCAATGCACATAAACACTAAAAATATGAGGAAAATGCACAACATTAGCACCATACGAGACCACATATAAAGTAGCAACCTTAAGAGACTAAACAGTACCTAGCTCAAAAGGGTCAAACACCTAACAATCTCAGGGCCCAAAATAGTACCTAGCACCCTAAGGGTCTCAAAGCTTAACCATAACAAAGCTTATCGATATGAGTATATCCGCGAGCATTGCAATCCATAGGCTCTAGCATAATATATCCATTACCTATCCAAATCACAGTACAATATACTACAGGGGTATGATCAGTAATGTAGACTTACAAAGCCAAAGCATAATCAAACCAATCATGAAATCCAAATAATATCATAGATTTAGATGTAAGACCAGAATAAAAAAAGAAACAAAGTCAAACAGAATCAGAAATAGCTAATTTGGCAAATGGTAGCCACTCAGACAAATAATAGGCACTTAGGTAAATGATAGTCACTAAGGAAAATAATAACCACTAAGGCAACTGATAGCCACTTAGGTGAATAATAGAGCATTCGTATGCCAAAGGCTATGTTTTCCCTGTAGCATAGGTGTCACGAGTCAAAATCATTTAAAAATATATATACAGATGAATAATAACAGAGAGAATTAATAATCACATATTATTAGAAAACTTAAGTACAAAGTTTATTAAACAAACAAACATGCAAAGTAGACCAATAATTTCGAAGGTTATCACATAGCATATTATAACACTGAACATATCCCAACATTTTCAGGTAGACAAACATGTGAAACAGAGAGATAATCATGGATATAATTACTGAACATATTTTTATATACTAAATACCGAGTTCTTATTCCATTTTATAATATGTACTATATTATTCAAAATACTGATTAATTATTCCAAATCTCGTGTGAGTAGACTTTAGGGTTTTTTTATAGTGTCTCAAGTCGAAATATTTTATACATATATAATTAACAGACAAATATGCAAAGTAGACAATTAATTTCAAAAAACATATATTTAATTTGAAAACAAAATATTTATTATAGAATATATAATAATTTTCAAAACTGATCTATTTAATTATAGAAATTTCAAGTAAGTCACATTTTAGGATTCACCAACCCTTAATTACTCCAGATTGCATGGCAAAGTCAGAGCACAACAAAAATCATATAGGTTGAGAAAATGCAGCCTATGTGTCTAGAATTCCATCCAACTCACTTAGACACCGAGCCAAATGATCCAGTCACGCATCATCGGTGTATGGCTGGTCACTTAGGATATCGAATAGAGTTGAAAGCAAACAAGTCATAGTAGAATCATATACAGTACTGCGACACTATTGAATACGCATGGAATGCAAATGCAAACCCAAAATGCCGATGACATCGAAAATGTTATTGCGATCCAATACCTAACATTTCCTTCAAAAATCAGACGTCTCATAAAATTACAACTTAGTCCCTAAAATTTTACCAAATTACACTTTAGTACCCAAGATAATGGTGAATTACAATTCACTCCCTAAACTTTTTAAAATTTACCAATCAGTCCTCCAAATGTCTTATTTAACATTTCAGACCTCAAGAATTAAAAATTTACATTCTAGCAACGGCAGCATAAATCTTGTGAAAAATACCCAAAATTCGTCTAAATCGACATCAACCATTCCAAAACACCTAAATCACCTCCAAACATGTTCAAGTCCAAGAATAAACAATCTATTTCATCAATACATCAATAAATCATAAAAAAAACCCCAAATTGTTTATTCTACTAAACAACAGCTCACCCAACACCACTGAAATCTTCAAACTTAAGCTCAACACATTTGAATATGTGCTTATTCTACCAAAATATATCAAAAAACAACTCAAATCCAAAAAATATTCACTCAAAAACTAAAACCTTGGCAAGACCCAACACAAATTACAACACCCAAGCTCATACAAGTAAACCACATGCTCTAGCATGAATGGAAGACAAGAAATGGAAGAAGGAAGCATTCTTAATTCAAAAACTTGGACGAAAATTATTGGAAGGCAAGGAAAGGAGAGGAAAGACGTTCTTGTCGTGTTTGGGTATGTTTAGAATGGAAAATGGCTGCACAAGTCGGGGTGGAGGGATACATATAGGCCAAAGCATTGAAACTCACCGTTTTGCTTAAAAATAGCACTGGCACACAACGCTTACTAGAGTAAGAATTATTTCGGAAAGTTTTGAAGGTAACTTTTCACTCGAGTAACATCAAAGTTTATTCGAGTAAGTGCTGCTTCTAGAGAAATGAAGATATTCGCCTCTACTAGTGTAAAACCTCACTTTACTCTAGTAAAATTTACTTAATCTTACTCGAGTGACACTAATGCTTACTCGAGTAAACACATGTCCAAAGGGCTCAAAGAAAAGCATGTTCTCCCGCATTCACTCGAGTAACACTCCATCTACTTGACTAACCAAATACTTCACTCAAATAACTTGAAATTACCTAAAATATAATCCATAAACGAGTGAGGTGTTACAACCACTCTGTGTCATTAGTTTTTATTCCCCTTTCAACTCTAATAATGTGTTTGACTAAGGTAAGGGATGTGTGTTAGTCTGAGTGATTTACCTTTTTTACCACTGGAACATCTCCACACAATCGCCATTTCGAATTCTCTAACCTGTTATTTTTGCTAGAAAGTTTAGGGAACATTTATAGGAGACACGAGTACCCATTTTTCAAAAAGTGTTTGCCTCAATAGGATTGCTATTGCACTATTAACATCAATGAAAATTCAAAAATAGACACATTTTCTATTTAGGGATCAAAAGTAGTCAAACAAGACATGAATGACTATTGAAACTAGACTTTCCTACACACTGTCATACAATCGTTGAAAACCTCGAAATATCAAAAACCACTAAAAATAACCAAAACTAATGAAATGTACAAGGAACATTAATCATTAATTGATAGGTAGGAATGAAAAAAATAAATTCTAGAAATCAAATAATATAACTAGAAATAATAATTGCTAAGGGCATTCCATTAGTGGTCTAATGGGGAGTCCAATAGAATCCCTATTAGACTCCTCATTGGACCATCAATTGGGGAAGTCAAAAGGATTGGATGGTCCAATCTGCTTTGGACCATCCAATCTTTTTTTAAGCTTTGTTGATTTTGAGGAAGAGAGAGAGAGAGAGAGAAAGAGAGAGAAAGAGCAGTTTAGGGAAAAGTCAAGTGATAGTGGGTCTCAAAGTAGAATCTAATGATAGTCAAAATTATTAAAGATGAATAATTTAATGAGAGAGTTTAATAAAATACTAATGTGGCAATGAATCAGAACCGAAAGGGTCCAAACCATTAGGATGTCCTAAAAACTATAGAAAGCTATGCTACGCTAAGGAAAAATGACAAGAGACAAATTATTTGATTTGTCTAGATAGATTTGTACAAGCTACTAAAAAAATGAAATTTCTAAAGGGATAATATAGATGTCTAACTTCTGTACACTATTTTACACCTTTTGGAATTTTTTTTAAATTTTTTTGAGATAAAAACTCAATTTCTCGTAAATAAATCAAATTTTCATGAAAATACCTCAATTTCTTAGGAATTTCTAAAAATATGGTATTTTAATATGTGTTTACCATTTTGTGGAATTATTAGTATTTGGGACCTAGTGGTGATATTTTTTAAATTTAGAAGTTTAATTTGCTATAAATGTGTGGGTTTCCCTATTAATACTAACGTAAGTGGCCCACACAAATTCGTCCTTATTTTCTTGAGCTAATTACGCTAGAAGTCAAAATTAAATCTTATATTCGTATAAAGAGAAATACTAGTTTCGTATTTTTGAAAATGCCAGAAGTTACCAAATTTTGTCTTAGAAATACCAGCACAATGAAACATGTTCTCAAAATTATCACAATCAAATCAGGTAAAAGCGATTTTCTCGTCCAAATTCTCATCCATTATCTATCTCGGTTTCTCTCTCTATGTCTGGATCTGTCTCTTCCTCACTTCATCTCTCTATCCTCTGTTCCTCTCTCATCTTCTTCACTATTCTTCGGTGACACTCTTTCTCCTCATCTGTCGCTATCTCTCCTTACCTCTCTCATGTTCTCTTTTTCTTCGTCATTGTGTTCCACTAGTAATGCCTTTAGTCCCCTCACCTTTCTCATCTTCTCTCTCTCTCTTCGTCATTGTGCTCCACTGCCAGCACCTTCAATCTCTGCCAATGCGATCTGAAAACGTCGGAGGAGGTCATTTGATTTGTTCACAACGGCGAATCCGATGTTCTCATGATTTGAAGAGTCAACCTTCAAATGCGAACGACACAGAAGGAGATACGATGGCGTAATAGGATTGATTGTTGGAGTTGTGAAGGTGACAGAAATGAGAAACCAACACAAATGTGGTGGTGATGGTTTTACGTGGTGAAGGCGAGCAATTTAATTTGTTAACAACTTGCAGAGGGAGTGGCGATGACTAGGGTTTCCCAAATCCTAGCTGCTACAATTTAAAAAAAAATAAAAATGCATTAAATCATTTTAAACAAAATTATATAACATCTTGTATACCTAAAATTCATGTTGTGTACACCAAAAATAATGTTGTGTGCAGATGTGTACAATGTAAACTTGTGTACACTAAATTCAATACCATTAAATAAATTAAAAATTTGTAAACATCATGTACACCTATGTATATCTAAGAACATCAATAAATCAATTTTATTAAAAAACTTATAAATGCTTGTACACTTTGTGGACACCAATGTAGTCAACTCAAATTCATTAAATTAATTTGTTAAAAAAATTGTGAACACCTTTTGTACACTCGTGCATATCATTGTATGCTATTGTACAACTTTGTACACCTCTGGAAAATTTAGATTTTTTTAAAAGAGGGAATTACTATTACATTTCTGTGATATTTTAAAACCTCTGATTATACCACTGTGTTTTTAAAAGCTCCTATTGTTTCCTGGAACTTAACACCATCGAAGAAAACTGATCGAACACGTAAGCTTTGTTGACCATAATGTCTTTAACTCCATCACTCTTATCTCTCTCATTTTTTTCCTCTTTATGTCCCAGTCAACTGCTCTCTCTCTCTCTTTCTCTCTCTCCCTCTCTATGTTTCTACATCATAACCCCAACAACAAAAAAGAAGCAAATAAAAGATTCAAAAAGCATCAAATTTTTCATTACTTCATAAAGCTTTACACCTAAAGGCAAAATCAACACAATGACGACACCATTGTTTAACACCTGTTTCTATCAATGGGCCATTTCAAAACCAATCACTTTAGTAAAAACTAGCATAATGCATCCACCTCTACTACATTAAACAACAATCAAACATACATTACGCAAAAAAAAAACAAGTAAAATGACAAACCCAGCTGAAACCATGGAATTTTTTTGAAGCGTCTGTTGATTGAAATTTTGAAGCTTTGAGCCTTTTAAATCAAAAGTCTCAATCCTATATCATTCCTGGAGGATGTGAACCCTATTTCAAAAAGATCTCTCACGTATCAAACCCACAAAATAGAAAATGGAAAGTCAATAATGTGAACCTAACTCAACAACCCCTAAAAAATGAACCCACCAAACCCAATAAAAACCACCAAACCCGTCATCATTTTACTTTGACGTAAGACCACTGTTGTTGCATGAGAACATCAATAAAGTCGAACAGTCTTCAAGTCTTCATGTGAATCTGTAAAATAAACAAGGTCAGAGGTCGATAGTTAATCCCCCGATTGCACTCCGATGCCTAAGTCAGTAGAATATTTTGGCAATTCTTTTAGCAGTGAAAACATACCTTTTTTGAGGTGGTTGAGTGCTATTTATAGAGTGAATAACAGACTTGGTTGGATGTGGGGAGATCTTCCCTTAAAATTTGAACGTAGCACTATCAAGTCTCCATGATCTTCTCTTTTGGTTGTTAACTGCAATACAATAAACATGCTTCTTTGAAGAAGTCTTTAGGAAGATAGGCCTTTCCACATGGGTCGACTTATTATTCTGGATCAAGTCTTTGTTTGAACTTTACTACACTAATGGGCTTGATGGGCATTTGACCCATATCATATTAATTGCTCCACACTTCTATTTTTTGGTTCCCCAATGATAGGAGTAATTATTGACCCAATAAATCTGAATTTTATGCGGATTTGCACCGTAACTTTTATTTAGCAAGTGCTCTTTATTGAAGATTGACAAATTTCAGCGAGTAAACATGTAATTTTACGATGTTGGATATCCACTGAAGTGTAAAATCACAGTCCATGTTAAACTCTTCCACCGTCACGCCATGCATATCTCTGTTTTTAATTCTTATCAACTTTATTTCTGAACTTAAACCCTTGCGTTATCATTCCTTTGTTGTTGATTCTTTATTTGTAGCCATCTTCTCCGTGCTTTCAGTTCTCTTTTTGATTCAAGACCTACAAATTGCACAGCCATTGTCACCTTTTCTTTTTGTTTTATCTTCTCAAGCGTGATTGCTCCATTCTCCTTCCTTTTTGTAATTTCGATCCTTGATCTGCTAAAGCTACAGAAAATTGGTGAGCTGTGTTACTCTTCTTCCGTGGGATTTTCTCTTTTGTTGTTTTTCACGAAATTGATAAAGTATTTGTTCTTGTGATTTTTTCCAGGAGGCAAAACGAGAAACAAGAGAAATACTCAAGTTCATTCATAGCTCGTCACGTATTCTGAACTGCAATTTTGTTCCCTCTCCTCTTTTGTTTTTACGCTTTTCACTTGGCATGAAAATCAATAACGATTGTTTTATGATGGCAGGGTATATCTGGTTCTGTTGAAGGACACATCCCAGAAGCACAAGTCCACCTTTCCTTCCTAACACAACTGTCAGCTTTCTTCCTTTTATTTATTTCTTCGGCTTCGTCTTTTCTTTTCTTTTTTTTTTGTTTATTCAATTACCCGCTGATACTTCTCTCCAATTCTTTATTGGCAGGAGACCATTGAAGCAGTTAAGAGAGAAGAAATAGCCCCTGCTTCCATAATCTTCATATCAAAAGAGATATTTAATTGAGAAAAGGTTAATCCTTTGTTACTCTTTATTATTTCTTCTATTTTGTCGTGGTTGTTTTCAGGTTGCTGAGGTGGTGGTGAGGTGTTGATGGGTATAATTTTTGTTGCTGCCAACAAAGAAGAAAAGCCACTGCAGTACGGAGGAGCTGTCGATTGGAAAGCTAAAAATGGTATTGACTTTTGAACAGGCGCATGATGGTTCAGCTAGTGGCGGCGCTTAACCTTGTCCCAAGAGGTGGATGGTTCGAATCTCACTAGTAGCAACAATTTTGCATATTTTCAAATGGAGCCCTGGCATGCACATTGTGGCTCAGTCTTCCATCCTCCAAGCCCGAGGTCCTCGGCCCAGCGAGGCCTAAGTCAACCCCTCTAGGCCCGAGGCCCCTTTGGTTCCTTAAGGCCCAGATTGGCTTCTTCAAGCTCTCGGCCCAGATTGTTTGAGCTCGCAGCCCAGTTTAGCATCTTCATGACTGTGCCCCAATTCATTAACTCTGGGGCCTATGGCTTAGCTCAGATTATTAGACCTTTAGCTTAGCCCAACCAAACAGATGTAGTCCCAGTTTAGGCTCTTCAAGGCCCACAGTCCTTACCTTCGGCCTAGTTTAGCCAAACAGATGTATTCCCTGTTTAGGCTCTTCTAGGCCCGCGACCCAACTTACTTCTCCAATTAGATTGATGCCTAGCTTGGCCCAACTCTCTAAGTCTGTAGCTCAAGTGCATCTAGTTCAATATCAACAAATTCAATGAAGTCTAAAATTATTGTGCAAGATGCTACAAGAAATGATCTTCCATATGCCATCACCTCACCACCTCTATGCCCATCGCATACTAACTCATTGATATTTTATTTTTGTGCCTTGTGTTGCCTTAAAAAATATTTCAGGTTGAGTTGATGGTGATTGGAGGGTGCTGAGGGCGATGGTTCTACCAAATTTTGATGAGGCTTGTGCAAATTTAATGACATGAGCCCTGCACCAATACTTTTGACATGTCACTCAATCTTTGAAGATGATGGCCTTAGCGAAGCGAAAATTATATGGGCGAGCAACATGGTCCCTGCATCAACAATTTTGACATGTTGCTTGTTCCTTAACGATGATACGATGGTGGAGGACGATCGACTACCTGGGCGAACAACATGGTCCTTGCATTAGCATTTTGACATGTTGTTCGCTTCTTGATGATGATGGAGGACGATCAACTACCTGAGCGAACAACATGGTCCCTGCATCAGCATTTTGACATGTTGTTCGCTCCTTGACGACGATGAAGGATGATGATTGCCTGGGCAAATATCATGGTCCTTGCATCAACATTTTGACATGATTGCATGGGTAGTTCATTAAGCCGGCTTTTATAAGGCCCATCATTTGCTAGAGAGTTTTAAGGGGAAGTCATTCCCAGAGCTCTTCTATGCAGAAGAAGTTGAAAATGCCCAACCTCTTAACTGGCATGATCTAGGGTCAGCACCCAATGACCCTGACCCCGAAGCTCATCTCTTCTCGTGATTGCGTGATGATCTCTAAAATCTCACAGGTCTATGGGCCTTCTTTGGTGAACATGGATGCCCTCAGCATGAAGATGATAATGGTGGCGATGGGCAAATGGAGGCATTTAACTATTTAGATGAAGAGATTGGGCAAGACTTCCCAGATGATGAAGCTACTCCAGATGCTCCAAATGGTGATGTTGTTACTGCAACTTAGTTGTTAGATATTTTTCGTAATTGTTTTTATATTACATTTTTCCTTTTTTGCAGCATTGTACTAACTGCTCCCCAATCACTTAATTGGGTATTTCCTCCAGTTAAGTGATTTTTCAAGATTTCATTAATAATAACGTCGTTGATGATTGTTTTTCTTCTAATGTCTTCTAATGGATCGCCTTCAACGTGTTTTGCTTAGAACTTTAACTCGTAACAAATCCTTCTTTTGCACAAAGATTTCCACTTGCTGTATTAAATCGTGACAAGTCCTTGCTTTGAACAAGGATTTCTACTTGTTGTATGATTCAATTATATCGTGACAAGTCCCCATTTTCTACAGAGATTTCTACTTGCCTAACTATTGTCGGTTACTACATGCATTCATGACAAGTCCCTTCAAGGATTTCTACTTGTCATATGTATTGACGGCCTCTTAGTTTGCATGCATTTGTGACGAGTCCTCGCTTTCACTGAAAGGTTTTTTACTCATCATTTGCATTTTGAAAACTCTACTTTTTGGTTTGCATGCTTTTGTGACGAGTCCTCGCTTTCGCTGCAAGGTTTTCTACTCATCATTTGCATTTGGCAAACTTTGCTTTAGGCGGCAGTGAATCCTATATCTTTATAATTTTCTAGATATAGGTTTTATTCTTCCACTCCTTAATTAATTTTATTAACGTTGTTTGTTGTTGGCATTGTCGTTTTCCACCTAGTTCATCAATCAAATTGCATAATGCAAATGATATGCATATGAGATGATGTATATGCAACAAAATAAATGTAATGCAAATGATGGTTCGTGTTCCACGTCTTCTGAACCTTTTTGCCTTCTAAAGTTTCTAGTTTGCATGTGTTAAGTGCAATCATTCTCCTGATCCTATAAGGACCTTCCCAGTTAGCTCAGAGCTTTCCTGCTTCTTTTGATGCAGTGGTGATGGCCGACTTTATAGGTACTAGACTTCCAATGTCGATCAGTCTACTCTTTACTCGAGAGTTGTAGTATTGTGCTACCCTTCGATGATATGCCTCTAATCTCATGCATGCATGTTCCCTTTTTTAATCAATAAGATCCATATTTTTGCTCTACGCTTCTTGGTTCATCTGTTCATCAAACTTCTCAACTCGAAGGGATCCAACTCCGATTTCTACTAGGATTAAAGCTTATGTTCCATACACCAAGTTGAATGGATTTTCTCCAGTGGATACTCCACTGG
The DNA here is from genome assembly GCA_948243855.1 of Flueggea neowawraea. Lineage (NCBI taxonomy): Eukaryota > Viridiplantae > Streptophyta > Magnoliopsida > Malpighiales > Phyllanthaceae > Flueggea > Flueggea neowawraea. The sequence continues at coordinate 4,671 of CAODLS014672605.1, read as the reverse complement.
TTGTCCGATATGCCCAAAATATGGTTAGCAATTGGTCACCCATACCCTATTTGCCTTGTCAATCCTTGTTTTCAAGCCATGAAGGATTATTTTGTTTGTACTTTCTACTTGCTCATTAGATTGTAGATATGATACAAAGGCCAAACTTAATCGAATATGTAATCCTTCACAAAATTCTTTGAAAGAGTCACAGTCAAATTGCTTTCCATGATCTGCCACTATAGTACGAGGAAGGCTAAACCTACAAATGATATTTTTCCATACCATACTTTTTTTCTTTTTTGATGTGATGGTTGCTAATGGCTCTGCCTCAACCCATTTTCTGAAATAATCAGTTGCCATTAAAAGAAATTTTCTACCCCCTGCTGCTTGAGGGAAAGGTCCTAGGATGTCCAATCTCCATTTTGCAAAAGGTATGGGTTCAAGTACACTTTGCAATTTCGACATTGGAGAACTCATCTTTAAAGCATAGCGCTAACAATTATCATGCTTTCTCACCTTATGGATTGCATCTTCCTTTATGGTGGGCCAATAGAAACCTACTCTTAAGATCTTAGATGCCAAGGCTCTTGCCCCTAGGTGTTCTCCACAAATTCCTCTGTGGGTTTTTCTTATGGCGCAATCTACTTCCTCCGGTTTCAAACATTTTAAGAGCGGCATAAAGAAGGCCTTTCTATATAAGAGGTCATCAACAAGAAGAAACCTTGCTCCCTGTACCCTTACCTTCTTTGTTTCTTTAGGGTCTTGAGGCAATTCTCCATTTTGTAAGTATTTCTTGATAAGGTTTCTCCAGTTGTCCATCGTGCCTCCTACAACAATAACTTCTTTTTCTTCAATGGAAGGTCTTTCAAGCACTTCCATTTTCACCACTTTTGCCTTTGCTTCTTTAGATGAAGCAAGTTTCGACAAAGAATCAACATGTCTGTTTAGAGATCCGTTGATTTGAATCAACTAAAACCTTTCAAACGTCTTTGCTAACACTTGAACCTTTTTTAAGTAATGAGCCATGATTAGTTCTCTACCTTCATATTCTCCCTCGTACTGATGCACAATCAATTAAGAGTCACTATGAACAACCAACCTTTTTGCGTGCAATTCTTTTGCTCGCTTCATTCCCATGATTAATGCTTCATATTCAACAATATTGTTTGAACTCTAAAACGAAAATCTTAAGGAATATTCAATCACATCTTCGAAAGGAGAGATCAATACAACTCTTGCACCACTTCCCTACATGTTCGACTCTCCATCAACAAAAAGCTTCCATTCCTCTACATTCTCTTCTTTCGACTCTTCAGGATTGTGAGTACATTCTACTATGAAATCTGCTAAGGCTTTCCCTTTGATGGCTTGCCGTGGCCTAAAGTGAATATCGAATTCCACCAGCTCTACTGCCCATTTAGTGAGTTGTCCTGAGCACTTAGGTTTTTGCAACATCTGTCTAAGTGGTTGATAAGTTAGTATTGTAATGAGTGAGCTTAGAAATATGGCATTAGCTTTCTTGCTACCATGACTAATGCTAATGCAACCTTTTCTGTATGAAAGTACATTGGCTCTGCCCCGTGCAGCATTTTACTCATGTAGTAGATGGGTTTATCAACCTCAGCTTATTTTCTAAGTAGTAGTGTACTCAAAGCAACTTCACTAACCCCAAAGTACATGTATAAAGGCTCTCCTTCCTTTGGTATGGTCAACAAGGGGACTTCCTTTAAGTAATTCTTCAAGTATTGAAACACCTTCTCTCATTATTTTGTCCACTCAAATCTTTGTCCACCCTTTAAAGTTTTAAAGAATGGAAGACTCCGTTCTACTAATTTTGAAAGAAAGCGATTCAGAGCTGCAAGCCTCCTTGTCAGATTTTGTACTTCTTTCATTGATGTAGGTGACTCCATCTTCATGATTTCTTGTATTTTTTTAGGGTTTCCCTTAATTCCATGTTGGGTTATCATAAAGCCAAGGAACTTTACTGCGCTAACCCCAAATGAGCATTTACTTGGGTTTAACTTCATGCTATAGCTTCTCATCATATCGAATACCTTCTTCAACTTTTCAATGTGACACTCTTCTTTTTTACTTTTCACAATCATGTCATCAACGTATACTTCTATGGTGTTTCCCAATAATTCTTTAAAGACTTTGTTGACCATTCTCTGATACGTTGCTCTAGCATTCTTTAGACCAAAAGGCATAGCAGTATGTCCCTTGTTCAGTTATGAAGGCATTTTTTTCTTCATCTGAGGGATACATCATCATTTGATGGTACCCTGAGAATGCATTCATAAAACTTAGGAGTTCATACCCAGATGTTTTGTCAATCAGTTTGTCTATTCGAGGGAGTGGGTATGAATCCTTTGGACATACTTTGTTCAGATCGGTGAAGCCCACACACATTCTCCACTTGCCATTGGGTTTAGGAACCACCACTATGTTTACCAACCAGTCTGGATAGAACACTTCTCGTCTGAAGCCCGCATTAAGGAGTTTATCTACTTCCTCTTGTGCCGCTTTTTGTTTCTCCCCACTAATATTCCTTTTATTTTCTTGTACTGGCAGTACCTTAGGATCCACATTGATATGGTGTGAGATCAACTTAGGATCTATACCAAGCATGTCAGTCGGGCTCCATGCGAAGATGTCATCATTTTTCCTTAAACACTGAGTAATCTCATCCTTCACACATTTGGGAAGTTGACTTCCTACATACACCAATTTCTCATTATCAGCCTCGTCTAGCTTTACAGCTACCAATTCTTCGACATGTTTGGGTTTAGGCATCTCCCATTGCCCTTTATGGATAAGGGTTCCAGCCCTACCAGGTTCAATTCTTTGAGCGACTTTGGCTTCAATTTATGTGATTATTTGGCTTCGAAGGTTTAAAGGGCTCTGAATGTCTTGGCCATCATCCTCATGGTGACTAGCCAGTTGTGATCTTTTCTGCACTCCCATTCTTGTGATTGGTTGATGAAGATGAATAAACAGAGAACACGACCTTTTGTTCGCTTCCCACAGACGACGCCAATTGTCGTTGCCTGAGAACAACAATAAGTCGAACAGTTTTGAAGTCTTCACGTGAATCTTCAAAATAAACAAGGTCAGAGGTCGAGGGTTGATCCCCCTATTGCACTCTGATGTCTAAGTCAGTAGACTATTTTGGAAAAGTTTTGGCAAGTCTTTTAGCAGTGAAAACATACCTTTCTTGAGTTGGGTAAGTGATATTTATAGAGTGAATAAAAGACTTGGTTAGATGTGGGGGGATCTTCCCTTGAAATTTGAACATAGCACTATCAAGTTTCTATGATCTTTTCTTTCTGTTGTTAACTGCAATACAATAAATGTGCTTCTTTGAAGAAGTCTTCATGAAGGTAAACCTTTCCACATGGGCTCGACTTATTACTTTGGATAGGGTCTTTGGTAGAACTTTACTGCACTAATGAGCTTCATGGGCTTTTGGCCCATATCACATCAACTACAAATCAAACCCAGTTGCAGATCCACTCCAGTGATGAAGAAGACTCAAGCTGGCGGAGTGGACACCATTGTCTGATGACGACTTAGGCACTCGAATTGCGATAATGAAACCCACGATCTACACCAACAGTGAACGTCAACTTCGACACTGATATCATTAATGTAACACCTGGTCTATTTTCAAAAAAAACTTGTTTTTAGAAAAACTATTTATTTGAGCAAGAATAAATTCAATTCATTCTTTTAATTTCGAGTTAGGAAATCAACAGAATATGTAAAAGAACACGTGAGAAATAATAGAATAATAAAAATTCTTAAATCACAGGAATATAATTTGATAAGGGTATAGAAACCTATTTCTTAATGGAGTATTGGTTTAGGAAAAAATTATGTGATGTTTTGAAGCAATAATTGTATTTCCAAAGACTAATACCCTTTGGGAAAATTTGCCGATTGAGTATTTGCTAATTGAATTAGTAATTTATTATCATGTGAGATGTTATTAAATTAGGATTTATTACATACAGTCTCTTTGCTAAGTGAATTTAAGATTAAGTGCTAATTTTGATTAATTAGTGAATTGCAATATTCAAAATATGATTAAAATTGTCAATGATTATTTTGTTAGACCGTAAGAATTGCATATGTCGTTTAATTAGAATATGACACTAAGTATGTAACACCTTGTTGTTTTTAAAAAAAAAAAAACTTTTTTAATGCAAAAACGGTGTGTTTCCGTAGGTGCAATTTTAAACTCTGGAACCCGATTGTAGGTCCGAAATGGCAATCCAAAAGGGGGGTGAATTGGATTTTTAACTTTAAAACTTGTTTAAAAACATATTTGAATGCAATAGTAATAACCAATATGAGTTAAAAGTAAAGCAACACAATAAATCAAAGTGCTCAAATAGCTAGAGTAAAGAGAGATGAGTTAGAGAGATCAAAGCCAAGATTTATAGTGGTTCGGCTCTTCAAACCTACATCCACTCCTCAAGTTCCCCTTGAGAGTTTGAATCCACTATCAATTCCTTATTCAAAGGGTGAAGGCCACCTCTAGACACTCTTGCTTCTAAGATGCAAGATTAAACCCCTCAAATACAATCCTTGTTTTCAAGATAAACAAGAAAACTATCCTCTCTCTATTACAATGAAATTCTCTTTATAGATGAACAACAAAAGTATAATCTATCACTCTCAAGTACA
>CAODLS014671130.1:0-24802 GCA_948243855.1 Flueggea neowawraea | reverse complement strand
TTAACAACCTTGATCAAAGTAATTTTAGTAAATTAATAATATGTGCATTGATTGAGGGGAAGTGCAAAATCTTTCAATATTTTGTTATCATCAAAAAGGGGGAGAATGTTGAATCAGTTTTTGATTAACATGAAAACTCCTGAATTTTGATAATTTAACAAAACAATTGAAATAGTTAAGCTATGCATGTTGTATAACCCTCTAAGTACGCTAAGGATTGATCTATGTATTTTGAACCAAGAACTATGCGTGTTGATAAAAAATAGAGGCATACCGAGATTTCAGAAATGGATACTATGAGCGTATAAGGAAATGCTATACGTGTAGACGAAAGTGATATCAGTAGGAAGACCAATCCAGTTACATACTGTGTATGTTATATCTTGATATATGCACGCACTAAAGAAGATACATCGACTGGATTGCTAAGCACCGTATACTACTCACATTGTACTTTGACCTATGCACGTAGACAAGCCATTCAGTCAAACTAAGAAGGACTCGTGAGACAAGTATAGTGACACCCTACAACGCGTGTGTATAGGAGCAAAGGAGATATCCTTAAGAGGAATATACTATGCACGTAGCACTATGTACAATGCACGTTGAAGGAAGATGACGTCTGACTGAATTTGAAAAATTTGAATATTCTGACACAGTCATGAGAGAAAATCAAGGAATGATTTTTGAAATGACAACGCATGTAGAACCTGGTGTAGTGCAGAAAACACTCAAGCTCTACGTACACAGATGATGTATCTAAGCACGTAGGTACCACCTGATATTAAGTAGTGGGTACTGGAGTTAGCGTATGCACGCAGAAGAAAGATCGCTGCACGTAGGGCTCTGATATAATCATGAACTAAATACGCAGTACACTTGGTAGGCACGTAGTATGAACTGACGTCATTAAATTTAACATTTTGAAACTGTCTCATAACAGCTATCCTAGAAATTACAACGGCTAGTTTTTGGGGAGTTCCTATAAATTTCAGAGTACCAACAGTTTTGAAAAAAGCTAATCCTTCTTATTACATTCTTATCTTGGTCTCCAACACTTGCTTACTAACTGAGTTGTTTACTTTCCATTTGTTCACTAAGTTGGTTTAAGAATACTGTCATTTAGTTGAGAATTATGTTGCAATCAAGCTTTGGTTGTAAAGATTGAGCAAATAATAGGTTTGATTTGTTTGTTTCCTTAAAAAACAAAGGAGTGTGGTTTTCTTGTTTTGACCAGCAAAAAACATGGTGTAGAAGGTTTTCTTGTGACTCTGAAAAACAAGAAGCTGTAAATGGTTTGCCTCCACCCGAAAGAGAGGAAGTTTAGTGGATTCAAACTCTCTAGTGAGTTAGAGGAGTGAACATAGGTCAAAGAGGACTGAACCACCATAAACATTGGGCTTTGTTTCTCTATCCCTAACTCTTTTTTTTTTTTATTATTTTATGGTAGTGTTTTGGACTAAGCTACTGTTTTTGAATTTCAAAAATTCTTTAAAAAAAATGGTTTTCAAAAGACTTTATTTGTAGTAAGAAATCCAATTCACCCCCCTCTTGGATTGCCATATTGAGATTTCATTTAATCCTTTCTTTCTCTATTTTTGGACATGATTTGAGCATCTAGGGTTTATGGCCAAAATTCTTGATTTGCTCTGATTCTTTTGTTTATGTTGAAATGAGGTTTGGTTGTTGTTATAATATGGATGTTTGAGGTTGAAATCATAAGATTTAGCTTCGATTTTGGTGAGTTTTGGTGATTGGACGAGTTGGGTCTGTTTGGAGCTAGGATTCTAGATTTTGATGATTTCTTTGTTAGATTTGGAGTTTTTTCTTGTATATCTTGATATATTGGAGTTAGGAATCCTTGATTTATGCTTGGTATTGGCAGATTTGATGAGTTGTATATATGGGTTAGGGTTTGGATAGATTTTTCGTGATTTGTCAAGGAAGTTAAGTTATTTTTAGAATCTAACTATATATTCATGTTCCTGAGGTTGATAATCACCAATGTGGGTGTTAGATCCTGTTTCTATTGGTTGAATTGGAAATTAGACCGTTTGGGTAAATTCCTACTGAGGACTAGGTATGATATTTTGCATCTAGGGGTAAAAATGTGATTTTGCACATTTGAGGATGTAAATAGATTTTTGGGGATTCATTTTGGTGTTTGAGTCTACATATGCATGTGCACGTATTTTGGTACAACTATAGTACTAGTGTCTCGTTTGCTTTGTTTTTGATCTGCTTTGTTTCTGATGCTTGTTTCAGCTTCCTGTTCCTGTCATCGCGATTAGCCGCCCGTCAGTGGTATCTGACCGTTAGAACTTAGACATCTAGGTGAGTGGATGACAGCTTCAGACACATAAGTTGTGTCTCGAATTGTATATGTTTTTGGTTGTATTCGACACATATTTGAAATTGGATTAATCTAATAATTGGTTAATTTAATAAATTTGATTATGTGAATAAATATTCACTACTTTGTTTTTGGACTTTGATATATATATATATATATATACACACACACACACACACACCATATATCTCCTCTCTATTTTTTATTCAGATATGCATGACTATGGTTTTGGTACTATATTAGTAAAGTTTTGTTTTTGATATGGGACACTTAGCTATGTGGTCCATAGCCTTTGATATACCAATATTTTGATATGACTTAGCGACCAGGGTTGTTGATAGCAATGTGTCCTGGCCGATATATGATTAGTGGCTGAGCTCACGATTACTTTGATTGGGTGGTGTAGATCCACAATGTTATTATTGATCCCATATGGCTTATACTCTGTTTTTGACTCTGAGATATGCTCTGTTTTTATTATGATAATATTAGTATCGTTTTAACTGTGTGCATATGTTTGCTTTGGGTGTAAACATTTTCAAAGCGTTCTTTCTAAAAAGGTACTATGTATGTAGTGTGTATATTGATATATACTGTCCTTATATCTACTTGTGGTAGTTTTTGAACGATTTTCAAACCAGTCTTTGTGAGGCATGCATGAGGCATTCTAGAGTGTTGTCCCTTATTGGGTTCTGACCCTCCCCCCTCTTATTTTCTCTATTTATCCTATTTCTATCTTATAGGTTAACTTTTGACTCAGCAACTGTCGGACACCTCAACTCAGTAAGGCGTTCGTTTATTTGGTTAGTGACGCCCTCTTGGCCGGGCTACTCCTTTTGTTTTAGAGCTCTGCACCGAGATGTTATTAGGTTGTAATCTTTTGTCTTTGACTACTTCGATTTGCAGTACAGTCGCATTGTATTTGATTTTTACTTATATTATATTTTGTAACATATATTATATATGTTTTCTTATTAAACGTTTTGAAGTTCAATTGTTTTATTGCATGAATATTTGGGTAAAGTTTCTGATTCTCTGAGTCTTGTACGAGATGAGCTGGGCTCCCATAGATGATCTGTCTCGTACGTTGGTAATGATTTGAAAAATGGTCATGACACTCCGTCCTCCCACGCCACTCATCTAGAAGCAGGCTTTGCTTGACGCTCTCTGAGGCCACTCAACGAGCAGCTACCATTGTTCGAAGCTCTCCAACGCAACTTAGGGAGCAGCGGCCTTCGATCCACCCTCTCTTCAAATCTTTGATTGTAATCTTATGTTGTGTAGGTTAATATTTTGTAATTCAATTTGTTTTTGGATTTAATCTTTGTTGTAGATTTTCTTTTACATTTAATTTGTTTGTAGATTTAATATTATGTTGTAAAATTTAGTTGTATGTATAAAAGTTGGATTGAATGTGTTTTTTTTTGGAAAAAAGATCCCATGAACCGAATCGGAACCATCCTGAAAGACTCAAAGAATCGAACTGTTTTGTCCAAAAATTTCGGGTCTTTCAGTTCAGCTGTGTTCTGCTTCTTGAAAAATGGAAAAATCGGTTATTGAGTCAGATTTGATCCGAACCGACCCATGATCACCCTTATTTATAACATCCCACCAAAGCAGGCAGTTGAAAGATAGCAGGTCAAGCAACCAACTATGCAGTAGCTTATGTTCCCACATCGAATAAGTGTATAAGGATAGAAATATTTATAAGTATACAGATCTAACTACTTAAGTAACCCAAACTTGAACTTTTGGGCTTAGTGGTTGGAAGCCCATTAGTTGTCAGAGGTTGCTTAAGAACAGGTGCTTGCTTATGCCGGGCCTTGACAATTATGGTATCAGAGCAACTCCACGTGCAAACTTGAACGATGGTGGGGCAAACCTCAACTGATGGCGATGGTAGGGCAAACATCAGGAACTGAGAGGAAGTCCCTAAGTATAGGCAAATCCCATTCCAGTAGTTTAAGTATAGGCAAATCCCACACCGATAAAATACGAGAGAGATTTTGGGCATTATGATTGGAAGTCTTGGCTACTAGGACGTCGCAAACCTATAGGAGTGGGAATTGTAACATCTCACCAAACCGAGCAGTTGAAAGCTAGTAGGTCAAGCAACCTGCTGTGCAGTAGCTTTGTGTTCCCACATCGGATAAGTGTATAGGGATGAAAAAATTTATAAGTATAAGGACCTGCCTACTTAAGTAACCCAAACTTGAACTTTTGGGTTTAGTTGTTGGAAGAACATTAGTTTTCAGATGGTGCTTAAGGACTGCGTTCTTTGTAAAAGAACAGTTGCAGTCCCAAATAACAATGGAATGACACTCCAAGAGAAGGGTGGATTGGAGTTTAAAGATTTTAAAAACTTTGTTGAAAACTTTTGTAAATTAAACCAAATAACAAAGTTTTATACAAGTAAAGTCAAAGTATAGAATTGGAAGCAATAAAACCACCAATTCATAAACGACATAATGCAAATATAAAGCAAGATAAAGAGAATAAAGGAGAGAGAAATCAAAGCCCAAGATTTATAGTGGTCCGATCCTTTTGACCTACGTCCACTCTTCTAGATCCATTAGAGAATTTCAATTAACTATCTCCTCATTTGACGGTGGAAGGAAACTGCATACAACATTTATTTTTGTGACTTAACAAGAAAACTGTTACACTTTGTTTTAAGGACAAAACAAGAAAACCAAATCCCTAATTTTTGCGGGCTAAACTAGAAAACTGTTACACATTATTTCAATGACAAAACAAGAAAACCAAACTACTAGTTTTTTGCGGGCTCAGCTAGCAAATTGTTTTCCTAGTTTTTGCATGCTCAACTGGAAAACCATATCCATTTGTTTTCAAGAAAAAACAAACAAACTAAACCTCTAGTTTTAGCAAGATCAACTAGCAAACCAAACATCTAGTTTTTGCTGGATCAACTAGCAAACTGAACCACTAGGTTTCTAAGGCTTACTAGAAATCACTCTTGTTTTTCTAAGGATTAATAAGGAAACCTATCTACCCCAATCAAATAACCTTGCTTGTTACAAGATTCAACCTAAGAATGAAACTGATTAAATCTTATACTAACCTAGAAATAATATTGCAAATGAATAGCTCAAATGGGTTAGAAAGGTAGAGAAGAGAGATAAAATGGATAACAAGCTTTAACATAGGTCTTTCTCTTACTTCTCTTCTGTTCTGGGACGTTTATTTATAGCTACTCTTAGAAATATAACCGTTGGAGCCTTGAAGTAGCCATTGAGAGATAAAAGAAATTATGTTAAGTAATGACATCACCTTTCATTACTTCGTTGTTGTCCATCTACGCGTAGTTCATTGTTCCATCTGAGTTCTACATGTGTTGATAGCAAGTCTACGTACGTTGCCAGAACTTCAGTGGTCTCAGCTTTAAGTGGATTAGTATCTGTGTGCATTGGTCTTTTTCTACATGCATAGACTTATGATCTGCGTGCTTTGTACCACGTTCTGCATGCAATTATCTGAATTTCAAAATATGAAGTTTTTTCATCCAGTGGCGTGCTACGTGAGTTGTACATCCTTCTATGTGCATAGTCATTCTTTCAAAGTCTGCACTTCTGATTTTTCACGTGATTTGTCTCAGAAAATAATCTAATTCAAATTCCGAAGGAGCGTCTTGATTTTGTCAATTAGTGCAACTCATCCTCGTCTACATGCGTTGCACTCTCTTCTGTGTGCATAGAATATTTCTTTAAAGATTGCACCTTTTTCACTTCTACGTGTCCTCAACTCTTCTCAACGTGCCTTTGCGTGCGATAGTCTTTTTCTTCATCAATCTGACATTCGTCTGCGTGTGTTGTATAGCTTCTATGTGCGTAGATAAGCAAAGATTAATTCAGTTTTGCACGCATCAACATGCTTTAATGACTCTTAAATTGTTTTATGGCCATATATCAACAAGTCTGCAACTTTGTACCTCTTTCATTGATGTTTTGTATTCATCATCACCAAAACTGAACTCAACATGCTTATGTTGGGTCGTGACATTATCATTATATTAGTATGTGTGTGTGTGTATATATATATATGAGTATATCTGTATGTGATAGTTTTCGAAAATGTACACAACGTTTCACTCATTTTCAGCATTTCTGACCTCATTAACATGCGTTGTACACCATCGACGCATGTATAGGAACGTTCAACGTGCTTAGTTCCTCACATAGCATACGTAGACGACACTCAACAACTCTTGGCCCCATCCCAAACCAACATCTACGTGTGTAGTTCCTTCTACAATGCACTTTGACGGAGTTTAGCAGCTCTCGGTTCCACCCAAAACAAGATCTACGTGTGTAGTTCCCTCTACAACGCACGTTGATGACTTGAAACGCACAGATCATTCCCAAACCATGATCTAAGTGCACAGAACTCCTTACAACGCATGTAGATGGCTTACACCACCCCCAAATGAACCTGAATCAGGCTCTGCATATATAGATACTATTGCTATGCATGTAGATGGCTTCCAGCAAGCTCTACGCACTTGTTTTTCACTTCTAAAACATGATTTTAACTTAAAACCATAATTCCCATCACTCCTGGGACCTAACAACATTCAAACTTACAAATGAATCATCTCAAAACATTTTTCAAACACCCAACATCACTTCAAACTTTTCAGAATCAAGTTGGAATGAATTACAATCATTCGAATTCGATTGGCATTCCACCAGAGATCTTGTCAGAATTAGTAGGAACGCTACAAAGAATTGATCGAAAATGGATGGGGTATTACACAATGCTTTCCATTTAATTTAGTAATGGCCCAATATGCAATTAATACCCAGGTTTTTAATATAACAAATCTCAAAGATATTTCCAATACCAATAGAAGATACCTAAAAGGCTAGCTAACATCTGATAAAATTAACTTGTAGGTTTGGTCAAATAAATCAAATAAATTATTGACCAGCTAAATATAGTAGAATGGATTCTAGAGGTGACTTCTACAAGTTTTATTTTGCATAACACTTAGTTCCATCTACCTTCTCATATAACTAATATTTCCAATGGAATTGCAAATCACGAGCATATTGACCATACTGTTTTTTTAAGCCATATGAAATCAGATGTAAAATATATACACAAATGTAGCTCAATAACATTTTCAATAACTCATATATTATGCCTCCTATAACATCACTAATATTTGAGTGTGTATTATATAAGAATTGACCAATAGCATATAATTAGATCATGAACAATAACTAATACCAATAATTTTACGTATCTCATATCAACTCATAGTAATAGCAATATATTAAACAAAACACAGATATATCATGTAAGGCATGTAATGGGTTCACTCATAAGACAAAACAAGTTCAAGCCCATTGGCTCGCTTCTTGAGCCTACTAGCTGCCCTTCTCACCTAATACACATATTCACACAATTTCCTTTCAATACATAATAAATATATATCATTTACATGCATTTAATGTTCAAATAATGCCTGCTTCAGTGTCAACACTTCTAATATGTTCTTATACATACAAGTTGATATGAATTAAGACATTCTGATATGTTTTAGACCACTCCTATAGGTGTCTAATATTCAATGGCAGTTGACGGAATGCAATAAAGCATATTTCTGCATTCTGGAAAGTTTGTGTTATCCTTTCAAGTCAACAACACAAATGCACTCATTCTGTTCTCAAATTTAATCCACATATATAACACTTATAAATGTTTACTTCTACCAAAAATTAGGCTCTACATCACTTTAATAAACTCTACACAAATTCTCAAAATTATAGCTTCCTTACAGGATTTCCATATTAGAATTGTTTACACTTATCCGTACCGTCTATTATTCTCGTATGTAGACTATGAAAATTTACAGAGATATACTAAACATATAAATAAACAACTTGTCTATATCTATCTTTAGATGTCTCAAAACAGGGATGGGAATACAGATTAAAATCTAAACCCATATAGACCCATGTTCTAATTCATATGAGTTTGGGGTTAACTTGTGCTCTAACCCGTTTATTCAACATTCAAACCTCTAAAAACATATTGCAATGAATATTAAACATATAACAATGGAGAAAATAACTTAGTTTGTCTCTAGGATGCAGTAGACACTAATTTATAAGCGAAATCGATGTGTTCTAGGTTTCCTGTCGAATTTTCTAGACAAATTTGTTCTTCTCCTCTTTTTTTTTTCCCCTTTTCCCTTATGTTTTCTCTCTATTAGATGGCATATGCACGAAATGATTCTATTTTCCTTGTTTAAGTTCTTATTTTATCATGCAATAGGCAAAGCATGAGGTGGCGAGATGTTTAAGAATGTCCAATCAGAAGCTTCCATGTTTATTCATTCTTTCTACTCCCCTATTATGTTTTCTATATATAAGCATGCCTAAACCTGTAAGCTTTTGATGGTAACCAAATGATACTTATTTATACAACTATCTTGATGTAATTACAAAATTACCAATTTACCCATATTTTATAATTGTTTAATTTTTTAACCCTAATTCTTCCACTGATAAACCCTTATCACTATCCTAAATTTGTCCAAAATATTCTCAACCTATACAAACAAATGGGAATATAACTTATGGAATATCAGATCAATGTACATTTTTTATTTATATCATATGCGATGCATGCTCATATATATATAAATTTGGTCATGGATGTGGCACGCGTCATCAATGCACAAAATTTTTTAATGTGCGGTCAAAAAATAGTCGAACGGATGCATTTTTGAAATAGTTTTTAAAGCAGCCTTAGTTTTGTGGTTTGACATTTTTGTGATATTTTTGGGTAATTCTCCAAGAAAAACGCAATAATAATATATTTATTCTAAAATTCTCTATTTTTAAAAAATAGAATTCCATAACAAAACAAGCCCTCCATCAACTCTTGACCCCTAGCCCTCTCTGCCTCACACACAGAGACCCACGCACACTCGAATATCACCAAACCCTAAATTCCTGCAAGGACGTCGTTTCCTCCAGTCTCCACCATGCAAAGTCCCTGATTCACACTCTCTTTTTTCTCTTCCTATTGAACCAATCACTTCAATTCAATCAATCTCTCCACTCGTCGGGACTCGTCGCCATGTACAGGGAGCGAGTTATCGGTGGTTCCAAGGCCGACGTTGTTGTTGGCGGCGCTGGCGTCGATCGCAAGCGGATCAAGGACGCTCTCGATAAGCATCTCGAGCGATCCTCGCCGTCCACTTCCCGTCCTATCAACGGCAAGGATTTGTCCATCCTCTCTTCCAAACAACCTCCTCCTCACGATCATAAAGACCCTCTCTATAAAGCTAACGCCTCCGATGGTGCCACTTCTGTGGTTACTATTATTGAAGAATTGTTTGTTTCGTTTTTTTTGTTTAATTATAAAAAGTGTTTGATTTTGATTGTGTTCGTGTTACATTGCAAACACAGAGGAATCGAAAACGGATAGTGAAGAGTCGGATGTGAGTGGGTCGGAGGGGGACGACACGTCGTGGATCTCGTGGTTTTGTAACTTGAGAGGGAATGAGTTCTTTTGTGAAGTCGATGATGACTACATTCAGGATGACTTTAATCTCTGCGGTTTAAGCAGTCAAGTTCCGTACTATGATTACGCTCTCGATTTGATTTTGGATGTCGAGTCTTCCCACGGTATATTTTCCACCTGCTCCTCTTTCTACGCTGCATTTGTTTGTTCTAATTGTATCGTTGTCTATGTGTTTTTGCACGCTTTTGCTGTCTTGTTTGTGAATTGTTGGCTTTACCATTGAGTGATATAATGCCTATGCTGTGTAGAAACTTCGGGTTGCATTGAATGACTTTTTTTTTGTTTGCAATTATAGGGTTGATATAATAGGTGTATTAGAATATTACTTGACTCAGTACTTCTATCTGTTTGGTCTATTGCACTAGACATTGGGTTTGAAAAGATTTAAGCTTTTAGGTATTAGAGTTGATAGTTTCACCATTACAAAATTTAATGTATTTTTCGGGTGGCTTGGGAGAAATAGACGAGCATTGGCTCTGTTTTTCCTTTTTTTTTCCCACCTCACTGGTCGATGATGATTCCAGTTGTTGTACACTTCATCTGAAAAAAAGCTGTACTTCTTAGTCTTTAAATTATTATTTAACAATCACATGCTGACCAAGCAAGGGGAGGTGAATTCATCTTCACCCTCCTCACTTTCTCTCTCCTAGCCTAGATTTGTGTTCTCTGGCATTAAAGGTTTATCATTGCTTACGTGAGTCTATTGCAGAGATCATATGTAGGTATAGTCACTTATTTCATTGTTTGTTTTTGTAATTGATTGGGATGGATAGGTGATATGTTTACAGAGGAACAGAATGAACTAGTTGAATCAGCTGCAGAGATGCTTTATGGTTTGATTCATGCACGATACATATTGACGAGCAAAGGGATGGCATCAATGGTGAGATTTTTTTACTGAGTTTAATTGGCATTCTATACTTTTATGAGACATTTTTTGGGCATTGGCTAGAATGATTTTTTTCTTTTGCATTTTCTCAGTTGGATAAGTATAAAAATTATGATTTTGGGAGATGCCCAAGAGTTTTCTGCTGTGGCCAGCCCTGCCTTCCTGTTGGCCAGTCGGACATTCCTCGGTCAAGCACTGTTAAAATCTGGTGCCCAAGATGTGAAGACATGTACTACCCACGGTCCAAATATCAAGGTAGTATCCTTTGTTTATTAGAACTTTTTCTCCACAGGATCAGTATCTTGCTGGTGCATTATAATTTCATGTGGTTTGGTTAATTAAATTTCCTGATGTGACTTGATTAATTTCTCGTTTTGAATTAATATGCTTGTGAAGCGTGCACAAAAATGTGCAACTTTGTGTTGCATAATTGTTATTTAGTCAACTTTCATGATTGTTTCTAATTTTATCACTGAACAAATCACACTCATTTAATAAATCTATTATGTTCTAACTGAGCTTAAACCAAGGCAGCTTTGTTTGTTTGGCAATAGCACTGTCTCTCTAGCTTAACTCAGAAGATTGCATACCATGCTCATTGCACGCCTGTTTACGCATGTGCATATGAAAATGTGTTTACAACTTTCAGTCAGTGTATTTGTTTAACATTGATTTGTGCTCAGGTGTGCCAAGGTTTTTCAATTTGGGTTTCCACTTGATTTAACATATTCTGCACTTTGTTTAGTGCCTTGCTTATCCTACTATTTGAGTAAGCAGTTCAATTACTTCTTGTTGATCCTAATTACAGGCAGAAATTGAATAAATTGGAAAGCCTTTTTTTCTTAATTCAATTTTGTGGTGGTAGCTTAATGACATTGATAGATGCAGGTGTGCCTGCCACCCCAACGGTCATTCTAACTGAACATGCATCAGTTAAAAATTAGATGATAGCTTTTGGTATCTGTTATTATTGATGATATATTCGTCCATCTTATTTACTATCATAGAACATGCCATCTTATTTACCTTTGTATATGCTTTGATTTTTCCTGGCTATATTTTTAAGTATCCTTGACCCTATAAGACATCGATGGAGCCTACTTTGGAACTACATTTCCTCACCTGTTCATGATGACATATGGGCACCTCTGGCCACAAAAGGTTTCACAGAGTTATGTTCCAAGAATATTTGGTTTTAAGTTGCACAAACCATGACGACGGAATTGATGCTTCCTTCGGTTTAAGAATTCTGGTATTTGGGGTATATGATTTCAGAAATCCAAGTCGTGGTGAGTCTCATCCCCCCTTTCACAGACAATCCGTTCCTATCCCGCTGTGGCAGGAAAAACATGCCTCCTGCCGCTGACAATTGAAGAGAAAATTCGGAACCTATGTTGAGAAAGTAATATCAATTTTAGCTACTTTTGTAGTTAACTTCTTCTTTCTGCTGCTTTTTCTTTTTTGTCATTTTTGGATCTGCAAATTTGCAGCTTTGTTCTTTTCCTATTAGAGAGTAATAACATAAATGTCTTGTAGAGGCTTCTTTGCACTCGATTAACATAAGATGAATATTCATGGTATTTTGAAGTTTGTTGGGGAGATTCCATAATTCTAGAATGTAATATATATATATAAACATAAGATAATTGTTTTGTCCTGGAAGCAACTGAATTTTGTTTTTGGTCTGCAAGTGTAGGTTTCTGTGTTTTCACTTGTGGTTACTTAAATAAAGCCATTTCATCAGTGCTTTTGGAAAGAGTTGTTCAAACTTTCCGATCTTTTTGTTGTTTTATTTGTTTTAGTGTATTGACTTTGATTGAGATTCAAGTCTATATTATTGTTAAGTTCTATATTAAGCCTCATTATCAAGTTGATTTATGAGCCTAACAAGCTAAAATTTATAGTTCAAATTTGACTCAGTTTATAAATTGAACATCAAAATTAAGCTCAAGACTGATTTGCATATTAATCGAGTTCAAAATGAACTTTTATCAAATCGAACACTAAATTGAGCACAAGCAGTTTATTTACGCCCTAAATATAGTCTCATTCGTCCGTGAAGAGAGCATACATATCAACTACATGTACAAATAATATTACTCTACCAAGAGAGTGATAATCTTTTGCCTTACTAAAAATTAGCTTACTTATCAAGGCACTAATCATAACTATGACTATTAATTGGGCCAAATACAAATTCACGGAGTTTTAAATCATCAATCTCAGATTTATGCATCCTACTTTCAATATTTCAAGAAAAAATTTCAAAATTATGGATATACGTGCCAAACCTTATAAATTACAGATTCATGGACTTATTTATATGTTTAAAATTTGTTTAAAATTTATTTAGAATCTGTTTATTTTATAATTTTGTTTAAAAATTATTCATATGTTGTTTATATATTATTTTTTGTTCATATATCGTTTGAATGTTTATATATTGTTGATATCTTGTTTATATGTTTAAAGCAATAGATAAACAAATTTGTAATTTATATGTTGTTTATTTGTTGTTTGTATATTATTTATATGTTGTTTACAATATATTGTTTACATATAAAAAACATTTAAATAATATATCAATAATATATTATTTACATATAAATAACATATAAATAAAACACATTGAATTTGTAAATACAGAAAACCATCAACAACAAATCAACAATATATAAAAAAAACGTGTGATTTGAAAAGTCGTGCCGTGAATTCTAAAAGTGACGCACGTACAAAAGAAAAATTAAAAAGTGTATCTGTAATATATGAAATATGTGTGCAATATAAATATTACAAAGTTTTGTTGGTGTAACACATAATTACCACTTATTAATTAGAAGTTCTAATTAGGTATATAGTATGTTAATATTGCAATTGGTTAGATTTAATTTTTTGGCCCAAATTTTTTTTTGGATAGATCTAATTATTGCCGAAATACAAAAACAGGCGAAATGAACAACAAAATTACACAATATTCTACAAAACCAAATAAATTAGAAGGGCAAGTCTGGAAGGCCATTCTTTGATCGCTGCCACTCCCATATTATATCCAGCTTATTGGGTGTGTTTGGATTGAGTAGATTAAGTATATTTCACTATTTACATATACGCAAAACAAATTTTGTGCTATTTCCATAAATGTCTGTATGCATGGATTATGCCAATTCTTTTTTGCTAAAACATTTTACTTCTGTAACTTTTCCAATTCAATTTATCTAAAACAAATACACGTGATTCAGAAAAATTACAATTTTTTTTTTCTGAGGGATTA
This sequence comes from Flueggea neowawraea, assembly GCA_948243855.1. Lineage (NCBI taxonomy): Eukaryota > Viridiplantae > Streptophyta > Magnoliopsida > Malpighiales > Phyllanthaceae > Flueggea > Flueggea neowawraea. The sequence goes on along the minus strand of CAODLS014671130.1, from coordinate 10,732 downwards.
TCAATTTTTTAAAAAAATGTTGGGTGTGTTTCTATACAGTAAGCCGGATAAATCAGACTGTATTCTTTTTTTTTTTTGCATTTTATACATAATCGGATATCACTCTCATAAATTTCTTATAATCGTCAGGAATTCTATCACTTAATGACAATTTTTCATGCTATATCTGTCTATTAAGTGGCCTAAAGTATGAATTTACCATTTCTAATTTATATCTGTATATAATGTTTGTAATATTGTTAGGTAGATGCTTTGCTAGAACTCTCATGAGGCTGATGTAGTACATGTATGTGGCTTTTTATAATTTTGATATTAATAAAGAGAACAGTCCATCTTCCTCCGGGTCGAACCTAGCTTGTTTGGCAGGGAATGGCGCTATTTGGTCATAATGTTAGCCTAATTAGATTGATGATTGAGTAGGTTAGTCTATTTAGTTTAAAAAATTTATAGGGACAAAATTGGAACCATGATTTTTTTTATACGGATTGTTATTAAATATTCAAACAATAATATGGCCAATAACATATCTCTACATACAAAAGGTGATGCTATTATGAAACAAAAATAAAATTATTTCTACATTCCATAGTGGGAAGATAATGCCTGCATGGTAATGCCCAACATGGATATGCCACTACTGGTCGCCTTCAACTCTTCTTTTCATTGATAAAAAATAAATAAAATTAAATCAACCCCATAATTCAACATTTCTAATTGAAAAAATAAAAAGTCAACTTCTAGGGATAAAATAGGAAATATAAACAAATTTTCAATTTACTTCAATCTATCAAATCTACTTCATTCCACTAAATACAATCGATTTCTATAATCTATCAACCCAATCTACCTAAAATAAATACCAATTGTTTTTCATTATAAAACTTTAAAACTGGCACTTTTGGTAGATTGAGAAGGAAGCCTTGGAAAATTATAAATATACTTTTATTCCTCTATGCATATGCCTCTGAATTTTGGGAAAGATGAACTCAACAAACTATTTAAATGTATTCAGGTATGAGCTTAAATCTAAAAAGAGTTATTAGATATCACTATTTAAATATGTATTATAATGTCATTACCATATATCAAATGTTCTGTAGTTGAGACAGTTCAGTGATTTAAAAATTATAATCACATTGTATGGGAATCTTAAAGTGCAGTTCTCTTAAAATTTTGGTACAAGAGCTGATATGGATTTTTTTTTTCTTTTACTAGTTATTGACCCTTCTACATGTTATTCGCAAAAAGGAACTTGAGTTTGATATTAGAGACAGAGGATGATTTTGATGTTGTGGAATCTAGAACGCCTGCAAGTCATCTGGTGCGACACATATACTGAGAGGACTGTGCTTCAAGGTGAATTTTGTTCGAATTTTGACCATGAATTCTTTGTGAACTTTGGTTTGATTTTGAAAATGTGTTAACTATATTTTTTTGAAATAGAGCATGATATACCCTTGCATAGATTAGACGTGGTGAAACAATTGGAATAATTGTCCCCTTTGGCATCGCCAAGTCTATATTTTGAAGATTATAGCAGGACTTCTTGCTCCAAACAAGGTAAATATCAGTTCTTTCTACATGTTGCGCATGTTTGCTTTTGTTGTCTTGGTTGGTTGTGCATTTGCTTGTTGCATTGGGTTCTCAAATGTAAATTAAATTTATTATATTATGACAGGATGAGGTTTAATTGTATTTGAGATAGGAGTGATAGCTTAATCAGTGATGAGGGTATGTCTGGATTTCGGATTAGTATGGTATTATTTTTCTTTTGTTAATGGCAGTATTTAATTAATTCATTGCTTATATGTACAAAATGTAGTCTTCCTTTTCGTTGGAATAAAAGCTACTCAAAAGATTTTCATGATATAGATTTCAATGATATCGATATATGGCAAATGTAGTTGGAGCTTGCTTTTTGTATCGGTGGAATGGTGTTTATGGGAGTTGAGGAACGAAATGATACTAGTTGAGGATATATGTTAGGGAAGCAAATGTCTCCGTGACCGGTGTAAACATGCTTTTCAGTTTTCAAGCTTCAACGAGATATCAGCTCTGCCACTCAGGATGGATAAAAATCAATGTTGATGGATCTTCACTTTACATGCAAGTGGGGTTGGATATATTGTTTGAGATTCAACAGGTTTGTGTTGCAGAGCTGCTGCAAGTAGGATTGGTTGGTCTTGTCTCTTATTGGTTGATTTGTGGGCTATTTTTCTTGGCTCCATGGTTTGCTATTGATAAAGGATACAAGAAAGTTCGCCTTGAATTTAATTCAGCTTCAGTCGTGGATATAATTTTAAACAAACAAACAAACATGGCATTAACAAGGTAGCAGCCATGCTTTGATCTGGGAAATAGACAACATACTAGCCTCCACGTGTTGATTGATCAACAAAGAGAGCAGCAGTCCAGGATTCTAATATTTATCAGTTCCAGGCTTCCCACAAATCCTACCGCAGTTATTGCAATTGCTGCGATTTGATCACTATAATGCTATTTTTTTATTATAAAGACCAGCTTTTGAAATTAAATAATTTTTTGGTAATTTTACAGTGGTTAATGAACTTTACTTTTTCTGTGGATTTTTAATATATTTGGAGACATCATAATACATTTTTTTAGTTTATGTTCTAAAATATTGGTTTTAAAATATTAAAAGTTAGTGTCCAAAATAACTCTTTAATGCAATTTAAGCATACAGAAGATTAAAATATTATTTAAAAAATACTATATTAAAGTTATGGAAAGAAATTAAAGAGATCTTAAAATAATTTAAAAGAGGCAATATTAAGATAGAACAAAATTATTATATAATTTCCTATTTATATATTGACAATTGTAAGACACTTTTTGTATATTGTGTTTATGTTTATTTAGAAAAATAAATTAATCTTTATATTAGACGTAATTCTATAAAATTTTAATAAAGACATTCATCACGAGCCCTAAACGTATACAAAAAACTAGTATTAATAAAACTGTGTTGGACCAAAGGAGATCAACATTTAGATCTCTTTATATTTTGATGATGAACAAAACGAAAATGGAATGTATTCTTCGTAAAGTACGTTTTGAGCACAGCAATTTACATCTTCCCTACCCACAACATACATTGTCATTGACAAAGTACGTGATATTTGATGGAAAATCAAACAGAGGCTACTAGATGGTTCAAGTGCAAAAACAACATATGTGTTAATCACCCAACGTACATCATGATATCGATCAATGTACGTCTTGCACAGAGGCATCGTACGTCAGACACACGGGAAACTGAAAAACAAGAAGGTTTGAAAAGCTTATTTGCAACGTACATCTTGGTATAATGAAACCGTACGTCTTGTATGAGAGACAAAGAGAAGATTTGAATATTAGAGAATAAATGTTTGTTCTCCACGTGAATCAAGACAAAATTCAAGTACAATGGTAAACTAAAGCTTTCCAACGTACGTTATACTCAAGTCAAAACGCACGTCATATTGTGAGATAATGTACGTCATTTGGATTCAACGTACGGCGTAAATCTCAGATGAGGAACAGAAGCTACTGGACAATCTTAGTGCCAAAACAACGTACGTCTTCAAAGTGAAACGTATGTTATCTGGAAATGAGTTATGATCAACGTACATCACAGGTTACTCAACGTACATCATCTAGAATGCAAAATCACAACGTACATCTTGTATCGTTCAACATACGTGAGAATACTCTGACAGTGCAATAAATATGAACCATGGCAGACCTCAACGACTCTATTCTATCTCACAATGATCCAAAATTAAGAGAGAAGTATAAATACATGCTTAGGATATTAGAAAAGAACATGCAACACCTGAGCATTCATTTCTAACAACAACCAAGCATCAAAGCTCTTATTTTCTCTCTCTTATTAATACAAGTGTATTATTCATTAAATTACATCTTTATTACTTGTATTAAAAGATCATTTTATTATTGGGGAACGTTTGAAAAACATCTTTTAAGAGTGTTTGTGAGTGGGATCAAAGGGTAGGTTCTTAGGTTGGTTTTATTCTTGAACTGAAATCAAGAACATTGTAAGAGTTCTCACTCAATTTGAAAGTGAAGTTGTAATATTGTAAAGATTGTTGGCGGAAAACCTAAGTGGTGATACTTAGGGAGTGGACATAGGCATCGAGTTGGTCGAACCACTATAAGTTCTTGTCTTCTTTCTTTACTTGCAATTTATTTTCGAAGAAAATTCAAAGCTACTTAGACCTCACTATTCAACACCCCTTCTAGTGTGGTAAGTGACTCTACAATTGGTATCAGATCTTTGGGCTCTTATTTGAAGCAATTTAGCATCTGAAGAGTCAAAGATTCGGGATGGCTTTGAATGTAGGAACACACGAAAGGCTATGCAGTAAATTGTCTTCCTTTCTTTGATGGCTCCAACTTCACCTTTTAGAAGAAAATGATGACTATCTTCATTCAATCTTATGACATTGAGATATGGAAGGTGATTGTGCTAGGTCCCAAAATTCCAAAGAAAGAAGATGACTCTCTCAAGGAATATAAAAATTTTGGTTAGGAAGATTGGAAAAAACTCCATTGAAATTCTAAGGAACCCAACTCTTATATTGTGCCTTGAATCCGAAAAAGCGCAATAGAATTTCATCTTATGAAAATGCTAAGGAGATTTGGGAGATGTTGGAGGTGACTCATGAAGAAACCACTCAATTCAAGGAGACAAAGATAAACATAATATCACATGACTATGAGTTGTTCTCAATAAAGGAAGGAGAAAGCATCACTAGCATGCTTGATCAATTTTCAGATATCACAAATGGTCTTGCTTCTCTTGGAAGACCGAATTCAAGTAGTGACAAAGTAAATAAGATTGTGAGGTCATTACCAAAGGAATGAGATGCAACAGTTACGACTTTTATGGAATCAAAGGACTTGAACAAAATAGATTTTAGTGCTTTAATCGGTTCTCTCATTAATTATGAGATTGTGTTGAAGAATAGGAACTCCAAGGACAAACCAAAAGAGAAGAACTTAACATTTAAAGATAAGGAAGTAATTAGTGATGATGAGGAAAAGGATGAAGAAGATGAAGAACTTGCCTTCTATGCAAAGAACATAAGGAGATACAAATCTTTATTGCAAAGGAGGAATGGGGATATGAAGAAGGGAGCTAGAGATGACTACAAGAAAATCTCATCTTACAACAAAAAGAAGAATGATGATTCTTGCTACAAGTGTGGCACACCGGGTCATTACGCACAAGATTGTAGAGTTCCCACTTCTAGACTACAATATAAGAGAAGCAAAAAGAAACATGTCCTTGTTGCTGCATGGAGTGATGAGGAAGATGATGATGAGTTCAAGGAAGAAGTCAATCTTGCACTCATGGCTCAAAGCTCCTACTCTAGTGATGAAGATGATAATAAGGTAAATACTTCTTCTCATCAAGAACTTGTTGAATCATTTGAATCTTTGACAAATGAATTTGTAGAAATTTTCAAGCTCAATAAAGTTTTGAAAAAGAAAAATGAATCTTTGGAAATTGAAAATGAAACTTTGATTAATCAAATCAAAGAGCTTGAAAACACCTCCAAAGATCATTTATCTTGCTTGGTTGAACATCAAAATTTGAGAGATGAGATTGATAGGATACAAAAAGATTTTTCATATGTTGTTAATAAATTCTCATGTGGCAATGAAAAGTTTGAAAAATTACTTTCATTACAAAGATTCTCATTATCCAAGGATGGTATAGGATGTGATCCATTTGATAGATAATCATCCTTATTAAACAAGTTTTCAAATGAAAACAAAAATGATTCTTTGAAGTTGGGATTGCCTACATGTAATAAATGTTTGAAAATAGGACATAGTTCATATTCTTGCATAAGTTTGAGAAGGACAATCAAGATAAAGAAGATGTGAATTCCTAAAGGAACCATCCTTCCAAACTTGGTCCATGTGACTAACACAAAAGGACCTAAAGGTGCTTAGGTACCATTGAAACAAAACAAAATTGCTTTTATAGGTGCAAGTCAAGAATAGAGTATCCTCAAGCATATGGTATATCGATAATGGATGCTCAAGGCATATGAGTGGAGACAAAAGCTAATTTTTTGAGGTCAAAATGAAAAATCATAGACATGTTACATTTGGTGACACCAACAAAGGTAATATCATTGGTATTGGTAAAGTGGGTAAGGAACCTTTGCCAACCATTGAAAATGTTTATTTAGTTGATGGATTGCAACATAATTTGCTAAGTGTTTCTCAATTGTATGATATGGATTATGATGTCAGATTTGAATCTTCACATTGCACAGTTTTAAAAGATAACAAAATTGCATTTGTTGGTTTTAAACATTGAAACATCTTTGTTGTGAACTTGCATGATACATCATCCTTTAATGAAAAATGTTTGATGTCTTTAGATGAAAATGCATTTTTATGGCATAGAAGATTATGTCACATACCTTTGCTTTTGATTTCAAAACTTACAAAAAAATGATATTTTTAGAGGTTTACCAAAATTACGCTTTATAAAAGAGCATTTGTGTGAACCATACATTAGAGGTAAACATGCTAGAGGTTCTTTTAAACCAAAGAAAGAGATTTCTACATGTAGTATATTAGAACTTTTACATATGGATTTAATTGGTCCATCTAGACATGTTAGCTTAGGTGGTAAATTGTATACCTTGGTGATTGTTGATGATTTTTCAAGATTTACATAGGTTAGATTCCTTTCAAATAAAAGTGATATATTTAATGAGTTTGGTAAATGCTGTAGATTGATTCGAAATGAGAAGGACAAGTCTATCATTGCCATTAGAACTGATCATGAAAGAGAATTTAACTCCAAACCTTTTGAAGATTGGTATAACAAGCATGGCATAGAACATAGCTTTTCGGTGCCAAAAATTCCACAACAAAATGATGTAGTGGAGAGGAAGAATCGGATTTTGGAAGAAATGTGTAGAACAATGCTTAATGAGTACGATCTTCCAAAATACTTTTGGGCCGAGGCTATAAACACCATTTGCTACATCATCAATTGAGTTCATTTAAGAAGGGACCAAATGAAAACTCCTTATGAAATATGGAAATGTAAGAAATCTAACATTTTTTGTTTTCATACCTTTAATTGCAAAGTTTTCATATTGAATAATGGTAAAGATAACTTAGAAAAATTTGAGGCTAAATCAGATGTAGGAATTTTCCTTGGTTATTCCACTAATAGCAAAGCCTGTAGAGTGTTTAATTCTAGAATTAAAGTTGTTGATGAATCAATTCATGTTAAATTTAATGATACGATCTCATCTCCGGGAAAGGTAGTTGTTGATGTTGATGCAGGTGATTTCAAAAAGAAAGATGATCATAGAATTCAAAAAGACTTGGAAGAGCTAAATAAAAATGAAGAACCCACCAACAATGTTGAAGAAAAGAAAAATGAAGAAGGTACATCTACTTCACTTCCAAAGGATTGAGCAAAAGTAAAAGATCATCTTATAGAACAAGTGATTGGTGACATTGGAGAAGGATCTAAGAAAAGAAGAGCCTTGAATGAATTTCAAAGCAACTTTGCATATATCCCCATTGTTGAACCAAAGAACACTTAAGAAGCTCTTAAAGATGAATGTTGGGTCTAAGTAATGCAAGAAGAACTCAACCAATTCAAGAGAAATAATGTGTGGGAATGTGTGGGAATTAGTTTCAACTCTTAAAGAAAAGACAATCATTGGAACAAAATAGGTGCATAAGATCAAGTATGATGAAAATGGCAAGTCAGTAAAAACAAATTAAGGTTAGTAGCTCAAGGTTTCAACCAAGAGGAATGTCTTGACTATGAATAAACGTTTGCTCCGGTTGTAAGACTTGAAATGATTCGACTCTTATGTGTCTTTGCCTCACACAAAAAGATCAAGCTCTTTCAAATGGATGTGAAGAGTGTCTTTCTAAATAGGTACATTCAAGAAGAAGTTTATGTAAGGCAACCTCCGGCCTTTGAAGACCATAAACATCTCGACTACATCTTCAAGCTCAACAAAGCTCTAAATGGGTTGAAACAAGCACCAAGGGCATGATATGAGAGTTTAAGTACTTTCCTTATTCAAAATGGCTATGTAAGGGGTCATGTTGATAATACACTCTTTATTAAGAAAAATGGTGATGATATGCTTATTTTCCAAATATATGTAGATGATATTATGTTTGGTGCTCCTAACCCTTCTATGTGCAAAGATTTTCATTCATCAATCCAAATACACCAAGGAATTGCTAAAGATGTTCAAAATGGATGGAAGCAAAGAAGTGTCAACCCCAATGTCATCAACATTAAAAATTGATAAAGATGAGGAAGGGAAATCGGTGGATCAAAAGTTTTATAGAGGCATGATCGGATCCCTACTTTACTTAACGGCCTATGTTTTCTACATATTTATGTGCACGTTTTCAATCCAATCCAAAAGAATCTCATTTGATTGCAAACAAAAGCAATTTTCGATATTTGATTGGCACCATAGGTTTAGGTTTGTGGTATCCTTCTTGCCTTAATTTTGATTTGATTGCTTATAGTGATGTTGATCTTGGTGATTGTAAATTAGATAGGAAAAGCACTAATGGTACATGTTATTTTTTAGGCTCATGTTTAATCTCTTGAACAAGTAAGAAACAAACAAGTATTGGTACTTCCATCGCCGAATCTGAATATGTGGCTGTGGGAAGCTCTTGTGCTCAAGTTTTATGGATTAAAAATCAATTGCTCGATTATGGTATTATTCTTAAGAATGTCCCTATCATTTGTGACAATACAAGTGCTATTAATTTAAGCAAAAATCCTATTTTATATAGTAGAACAAAACATATAGAAATTAAACATTATTTTCTGCGTGATCATGTTCAAAAAGGTGACATTTGTTTGAATTTGGTTAGAACAAATGACCAATTGGCTGATAATTTCACAAAACCTTTATTTGAAGAATGTTTTAATTCAATTCGATTTTGTTTGGGAATGTATAATGTGAATAATTTGTGATTGTATTTGTTGTTTTATTTATATATATTACGCATACATTTGCATTCATTTACAGTCAAATGGTCCATATGGTCAATTGATGTGATCTTGAAGCAAGTTAGAATTTTTAGGAATGTGAACTTGTTGATTCTGTAACTTATTTCATGTACGTCGTGGTTTTAAGACGCACATTATCTGGAAAAATAGGATTATCAACGTACGTCTTTGAGTCTCTAAATCATACGTCATCTGGGTTTTGTGGATTATCAACATATGTCTTAGTTTTGGTGACATACGTCATCTAGGAAAATTCTACAGGTAACGTACGTCGTGTGTCGGTAAGACATACGTCTTAAAGCTTCCAGTGTATAACAGAATCATGCTTTGGGTCACTGTTTCACATTGCAAAACCCTAAACCATATCCCAAATCCACGCATTTCATCTAATCAAGCAAAATCCTTCGAAAAATCACTTTCAAATCCATTTTCGACCTCCCTAAAACATTTTTCGCTAATCAAAAACAACAAAAAACCATAGATTCGTCACAAATTACTCCAACCCATTTTTTGCCCAAAACCTTCAATTTCAATGATTTTTCGGTGCTTTCTATTGTAATATCACACAATGGCAACAAGGAGAGATACTAGAAGCAAAATAAGGAGCAACCACATCACGAGTTCTGAAATGATCTAGCAATGGCAGACCTCAGGTACCGACTTTTGATTCTGAAAGATTTATGAATGAGAATGCTCAAAGGGTGTTTATGGAGATATTAAGACATGAGAAGCTTATTGCTAGTATGATTTTTGATTATGAATCACTGAAACGGGCTGGAATGGATTTAGAACCAATTTTTGAAAATTTGGGATTTGCTAAATTTGTTGTTGTGAAGACGCACGTTGATGAAGTGTTAGTTAGGGAGTTTTATGCGAATATGACTAATGATTTGGATGATACATTTATCAAATCTCGAGTTAGAGGCAAGGAAATTAGGATTGATGAATTTGACTTGAGAAATTGGTTTGAATTATGTGATGAGGGATTTAAATGTACTAGTGTTTTTCAGTACAAGAAGGAAATAGTAGATAATGATGATTCAGATGATGAGTATGAGATTTTAGATGAAGAACAATGTAAGAATTGGACAAGACATGAAAAAGCTGTGATCGAGATTACTAATGATCAGTTTCAGTAAAATAATTTTGAAGTTGAGATGCGGATGGTGCATGAAGCGATTACTCAGAATGTAATGTCGAAACACAACACACAACATAAATTTGTAAAGATGGACTTGGAGATGATGTACCACATCTTGAAGGGTGAAAAATTTAACTACGCTTTCATTGTTATTTATTGGATGACAAAGAAAGCAACATCATTACACCTACCGGGTTATAGGGTTGATAGTCAAAAGAAGGACAGAATGCCCTATGGTTCTACCTTGACGGCTATTTTTGAGATATATAAGCTTGATTTTTCAGATCTCACAAGGACTCCTATTCCTAGGAACCAAACGGTTCATGATGGCATTTTGAGAGCTAAACAACTCTATCTCACTACTAATCGAAGTTGGGTGTATTGGCCATATTTGAGAGAGGGAGATGTATTGGTTGATCCCCATGCTCCATTTCCTAGACATGAGGAACATATTTTTAGACGGGATAGACATGTAGCTAATGTGGCTGATGAGGATCACGAGCATCCTAGACCGAGAGCTAGGCGTAGAG
>CAODLS014668195.1:0-17753 GCA_948243855.1 Flueggea neowawraea | reverse complement strand
CTTTCTAAGAATTTAACATATACACTTAAATTCAAAAATCTCTTATTTAAGTAGTAAATAAAAAATCACAATTTAAAATAAGTGTTTTTTAGTATACAAGAATTTCATATATTTTCTCATTATAACAAATACCATATGTTTACATATTGTTTAGTATTTACTATAGCAATGTAGATTTTTTTTAAAAAAAAAAACAATCTTTGTATTATTTTTTATGTCATTGCTATGAGTTTTTCTTGGACCCTATATATTGACCTTCTTCTTCTTCTTCTTCTTAATTTTTAATGTGATATGGGTCAGGGTCCATAAAGTCTAATAAGACCTACAAAGCCTAATAACTAGAAGTCCAAAATTTGGTAAACATGTCTTTTAGAAACTCAACATTATAAAGAAAGAAAAAGATTCGTTCAACATCTTATCATGAATCATTCAAACTTGTTCAAACATCATAGAATCATGGAAAAGATGAGAAAATCATCACCTAATAACTCAAAAATACATGAAAATCTCTCTTGAAAGTTATCACACATTATCTCTCGTCACCTATAAATAGATACTCTCACTTTCACAAAGGTATGATACTTAAGACCTCCCAAAAATCTGCCAAAGTTATCAATTGACTTGAGCATCGAAGTGACATCGCGCGGGCCACCCGGCGAGAGAAGGCGGGCACTGTTTGTGGGAACTCCAGTAAAAATCTGTGCTCTCCAACAAGCTTTTCGTATCAATCATTCTCTCAACAAGACTAACCCAAAGACAATCACAACATGGTGTTAACAAGATCTCAAATGGAATTCCAACATGAAGAGGAAGGCCAAAATAGTACTATAAATCTCCAAGGAGTACAAGAAGCATAGGAAGACGTGTGAGCTCAAGGTGGAGCATAAGAAGCCCAAGAGTGGAGCACCAAGAGGTCATGAAGGCACAGGAGCTCAAAGTGGCGCACAAGTAGCTCATGAAGGCACACAAGGAGCTCATGAAGGCACATAAAGAGCAAAGGAAGGCGAAAGAGCTCATGAAAGTTTGGGAACTCATGGAGGTGCAATAGCTCAAGGTGGCACAGGAGCATCTGGAAGAACCAACTCTACTATCCGTTTCAGCAACTATAAAGCCTTGAAACATGAAAATGAGGAGAACCAAATAATGATTTAGGAAATGATGACCATGTTCAAGGAGTTATTTCCTCAGATTCCATTGCCACGAACTTTACAGGCTTTTACCTAAAGCAAGAACCCAATTGTTCATGAAAAAGATCCTATGGAAATCCACCATCAAGATCCTCTCCCTAGCATCCAAAAAGACCCAAAGCCTAGACCTCTCGAGGAAAAATGTGCTCCTATGAGAGAGGAAAGAAAAGCAAATTTCCAAAAAGGAAAAGAGAAGTTCCAAGAGGTTGTGAAAAACACATACAGAGAAAACCTTAAAGCACCAACCAAGAGGATAGAGCAAGACAACTAATCCATACGGATGACTAAGGATGCGATGGGCATAAGAAAGATCATAGAGGAAGTGTTAGAGCAAAAAAAGCTTGTTCAAGTTGATGAGACACAACAAGAAGGACAAAATCCCTTCACCAAAGAGATTATAAAGAATCCACTACCCAAGAAGTTTAAGATGCCTCTTCTACCTTAATTCACGGGAAAAGAAGACCGCCATGAGCACATTCAGAATTACAAAGATATTTTGCTTCTTCATGGTTGGTAAGATACAATTATGTGCAAGGTATTTCTTATAAAATCTCCCATGAACATGGTTTAACAGTTTAAAGGAAGCTTCAATCTCCTACTTCAATTAGCTAAAAAAGGAGTTCATCAATGCATTCATTATCTACAATAAATGAAAGAAGTATGCTACATACTTGTTGATTATGAGGCAAGGAGAGAACGAGAGTTTGAAGCAATGCATTGACAGATTCAAGAATCATACCTTAGAAGTTTATTAGCTGTAACTTGAGGTCGTTGTGGCAACGTTGCTACAAGGAACACGTTCAATATAATTGCAAGAAGCCATATCCCTTGATCAACTAAAAACTTCGGCTGACTTGTTTGCTCTTGCGAACAAATATATCATGAAAGCGGAAGTCATGAGAGCAATCGGGTTAACAGATGATAAGGACCAAAAAAGAAAAGAAAGAGAAACTCAGGAGGAATTTGAAAGGAAAAAGTTGGGGACTCAAGAATAACCCCAATGATCACCAAAGGTAATGCAAGAATAAAAGTATGCTTCAAAGTGAAACCACTGCATCACAGTAGCATTGATTTTCATTATATGGTTCGTGTCATTATCATATGTCTATATGCATTTATGCTTCACAATTGCCAAAGGGATATCCAGTTTGACATAATAAGAAAGATATCGAGAAGTGAAGAAAGACTTGTAGGAAATGACCACCTTACATGCAAATAAGACAAGGTTTCGTTAGAAATGAAAGCAACAAAATCTATCAAGATATGATAAAACATGTGATGCACTTGCACTCAAATAATACGAGGTTTGTCATGAACGCATGTAGGCATATTTGTTGAAACAATACCTGTTAAGACATGTGTTGACCTTGCACGCAAATAAGATGAGATTTGTCATGAACACATGCAGACATATTTGCTTAAAGAAGACCTGTTAAAACATATGACAACCTTACAGGTAAATAAGACAAGGTTTTTCATGAACGCAAGCAGGAAGATTGCTAAAAATAAAACCTGTTAAGACATATGACTACCTTGCATGGAAATAAGATGAGGTTTTGTCATGAACGCACGTAGGAACATTCGTTGTAGAAAAGGTCAAGAAAATAAAACTTGACTACCTTGCATGTAAATAAAACGAGGTTTTGTTAGAGTTACTTGCCAAATAAATAAGACCATATAATAAACGATAAATGCATTGGGGATACTATTATTCAAACAATCACTTAACACAAATAGGAATTTTGGTGAAGTGATTAGAGAGCCATCCTCATGATAAAGACAAAAGTTTAAACGTAAAAGCAAAAGTTTTGGAAACATCGGGAAACACAACAAATATTATGGCTATGACTAACAGTAAAGGCTCTAAATCTCTTGCAGAAGGGTTACTCGAAGCTGGGGATGCGTCAATCGTAATACCTCTAAAAGTGTTCATTGGGTCATCGGCCATCTCCTCAACCTCATCTAAATCATCCAGGGCAACAATATGATCATCTAAGACTAGTAGATTAGGTATGGGTTCCACTAGTACTAACTAATGCTCTTGGGAAGTTTGAGGTAAAGACTGTCCTGCACAAACTCCATGCTCTCTATAAAACTCCCAGGGACTAGAAAGATTCTCAAGATCGTCATGCAAATAAGTGTCAAAATGTGTATCAACATCCTCGTCATCCAGAGCGTATCCCAAATCAACTCAATTGAACAAACATGAATTCTCTATCTTTGGAGCATAAATCCACTAGGGAAACTACTCACATTTAGTCTCTTCCAAATACTGACGGGCCCTGTAGAAGCCAAATTTGAGAAAACCAATGCCATACCTAGCCCTAAGGCTATAACACTTCTTGGATTGGCAAAAATCATGAATGGAATTCTTGATTAAAGTCTTCTTCTTGGCCTCATGATTCTCTTTAAGTGCCTTTAGAGAAGCAAGCTTCTCATCGAGTTCCTTAACCTTAACTGAGCGAGAAGTAGCTTGCATAAGTAGGTCTTTTTTCTCTCATAGCCATTCATGTTTCTCCTTTTGTAAAGACTCAAGTAATCATTGAAAGGAGTTGCATTCAGAAGCAAGACCATTGTTACAAACTAAAAGCTTCTTGTTGGTGTCTTGGATCTTCATCTTGATTTTCTCAAGATCTCGTTTGGCATTCTCAACTGACATGAGATTATGGTAAGTTTTGTCGTAAATGGCCTATTACCTAACTTAGATGCTCCATCCATTGATCTATTTTTGACCTTTTTCGAAGCCCCAGATGGCCAATTTCTCTAATCAATGGGCTCAGACTCAATTGATCTTTCTTGAAGCTTAGGCTCAAGTTTTTTACTTTTAAGTTCAGATGATCTGTTCTACTGTCCAACATTATCATCACGGTTGGATGGTCTATACTCATATTCAGATTGTCTTGATGATTTGCTCTGAGAATCAGAGCATCTAGGTGCTCTATCTCTCTGATCGGACCACTTGCTAATCCCTAACTTAGAGGTTTTGCACCTCATAGAATGAGACCAATAGGAGGAAGCGCTCTTATCCATAAGAGAGAATGTAGGATTAAGCCCCCACTCTCATTGAGGTTTTTTTGAAGGAACCTGAGTGACCTCTCCCCTATTGCATTTTTGTTCACCCATAATGCTCAAACCTTTTTTAAGACAATCCATGTGTGCAAAAAAAAAAAGAGTCAAAACTAGTTAAAAACATCCCACAAAAAGACTTAATCGGGCGGCTGAAAATAAGCCACGCAACAAGATCAAAGGGTAACAATAAAATAGAATCTGACGCGTTCAAGTTTACCAAACAATTTGTAAGCTCAGATCGGACACATTAAAACATGACACGTAACACAATAGGACGGTGCACAAGCAACTGAATAACACTTAATCCAATGTACCTTCTCCACAAGAAATTAACATCCAATCGCCTACAAGACGCCATGAGGTGTAATCTTATAACCTCAATACAATGTAATCCGCCACGACCACACACACAGTGTAACTATATCTAATGGATGAGTAGGAGAAATGTGTCACAATCGACTCAGATTAAATGTTTACAGTGCTGAAACATGGCATCCATCCAACGGCTCAAGAGGTCTAGATCAGGTGTAGTTGATCTAGCTTAAGCATAGATCCGACAATTTAGTGGTTGACATGTAGTAATCATCCAACGGCTTTTGTAGTTCTGGATCTGGTGCAGCTGGTTTCGTCATAGGCTCAAACCTGAAGATTTACGGTGTGACACATGGCAACATCTCAACAATGGCTTGTCTTTTGTTCTAATGTTGTGCGGCTTATAGCTGATTTAGTACACTCGGATCTCACGGCTGTAGGTGCAACTCGTGGGATCATCTAGAAGAGGCTTTTGGTTTTTGTTCCACTTCTTGTTTAGAAAGCTGGAATCTTATGGTGAATGATATTTGGCGCAATCTAGACAATGAAGGTGGAGTAATATTGTGTGATGTGTTTCATGGTACGATTGGCAAGCGCAGAATTCCAACCAGTCACTTTTCAAAGGCTGTGGGCCTGAGGGAGTGGAATTGGGCCGAGTCCTGAGAAGCCTAGCTGGGCCAAAAGAGTTGAGCTGGGCCATGGATCGATAGTCTGGGCTTGCTAGCTGAAAAAGCAAGCCTAAACAATGATCTTTAAAAATTTGCAAAATTGTGCACACTGATAAGATTCGAACCTGAGGCCTCCAAGGACATGTCACAGGTACCAACTAGCTGGACCATCAAGCATTAGTGATTGAAAGTTGTAGCCAATATTATTTTTCTCTTCAAAATTCATGGATCCTCCCCAATACATACTTCCTCTTTGTTACTAAAAACAACATTCATAACAATCAACATCTCACCCCTCTCACAACATCCTGAAATCAATAACAAAAAAAAAGAGAGAGGAAAAAAGCAAAAGAAAGAAGTAGAAAGAATTGGAGCCTTAACCTTTTCTCAAAGACGAATCTCTTCTTTTGATGGTGTATAATATAAGCTTTAAAGAGAAGGACAAGGAAAAGAACAGAAGGTAATAATGTATGGAGATGTCAAAAGCAACTGGGGAAGAACAAACAAATAATTCATTGAAGAAATAGTGGCAAGCAAGAGAAGAAAAAGGAGAAGATTAAGAAGATTTTATAGTTAGGATTGTAGAATATACCAATTATAAATTAAGAAAAAAGAGAGAGGCAGATAAGTAGGAGCAACATTTTAGATAAGCAAGAAAGGTGTTCCAATTCAACAAGGATAAAAACTACAAAATTATGTATTAAGTCTCTTAAATTAACAGAACTTTGAGAAGTGCCCCAGCAACACAAAAATTACTCACAAAAGTCCTCGTTAGTGTAACACTCCGGAAATTGTTAAAGCTCACAAAATATTCCAAGTTATTGTGACCAAGAAACTACCCTTACCTTCGAAAAACCCAAAGATAAGAGTGGAGAGTCATTGATGTGATAAAGGTCGAGGCTCATAAAGCCCAATAAGACCCACATGGCCTAATTAGGTAGAAGTCCAAAATTTGGCAGGCCCGTCTTCTAAAAACTCAACATTATGAAGAAAGGAAAAGATACGTTCAACATCTTGTCATGAATCATTCAAACTTGTTCAAATGTCAGAGAATCAAAAAAGAGATGAGGAAATCATCACCTGACAACGCAAAAATACGTGAAAAACTCTTTTAAAGGTTATCACTCATTATCTCCTGTCACTTATAAATAGAGACTCTCACTTTCACAAAGGTATGCCTTTTTCAGTGCTTAAGACCTCCTAAAACTCTGCCAAAATTATCAACCGACTTGAGCGTCGGAGTGACATTGGGGGTACAACTCTCAACTTCTGACATTGCTTGTTTTGTAGGATACACATGAAGACTTTGAAGACCTTTCAACTTTATTGTTGTTCTAGACAACAACAATTTTGATGTGCAAAATGTTATGAAGATTAATTACCACAAACAAATGCAATTTCCAAAATAGGTATAGTGAACTAATAAATTCATAATCAATTTGATTGTCACAGTAAAGTGTATTTTGATTATTAAAATTGATAAAAATTCAATTAGAGATGAATGTATGGTTTTGGTTTAAGGAAGATCAATTTTTTGCCATATTGATACGTTAAAATAATTACTTTTAGGAATCTAAAATTTTATTGATTATGCAATAAATAATAATTGGCTTAATACATCTTTTGGCCATTTTTATTGACATGTTATATTAATTAACCCACTTAAGTTTTTGAGCATGTTGTAAGCCCTCAATCTCTGAAAAAATTATTGTTAAAAAGATCCAAAAAATTTTACACAAAAGATCAAAATAACAAATATTCATATTTTTATTAGTTTGACACGGAATTTGTTAGCAATGTCCGTTAAATTGGTTATTGAGATTTTAGTTGTGGAAGTTGAGGGGATTAACAATGTAGTAAAGAAAGTTGAAGGATTAAACAAGATATGCCAAAAATTTTCAAGAGTAAAAGATGGACTACGCCAAGATAATTTTTTTTATAATCGAGCTTAATTTTTTAATTTTTTATTCTACTAATTTAGATACATATTTAATTTAATTAATTGTAAATGTTATTTTTTTCAGTTAGAATAATTTAAATAATTTCAATTTATTAAATATAAATTTTTTGATCAAATATATTAAATTTAATTTAGTGTTTTCTTAAATGAAGTTAGTTTATTGACAATATACTATTGATACTAATTTTTTTTCAAATTATTTTGTGTTAATTTTAATCATTATGCTAATTTATAAATGGTTATATAAATTATAAAGGAAAGTCTCACAATGTTTAGTTAATAGTTGGAACAAGTATTGATGTTGTTTTTAACAATAATAACAAATTCAATATATAATTCTTTTATTTTAATTCTAGCACATATTTTTATTTAAATATTTTAATTTATATTTTATACTAATTACTAAATATTTTGGAACTTGGACCCAAATTATGAATGGACATACTATGGTTTATTGAGTTAATAAGAATCAAAATCTAAAAATATTTAGTTTTCGTTGTGTTTTAATCATAGTTTAGTACATTTTAACTAAGATAATTATCGAGTTAAATATATATTTGGTTTTAAAATTCGTATATATGATAGATAAGACAATTCATAGATTTATACACATATTAATGTAGTATTTAAAGAAGTGTTTTAAAATTTGATGTAATAATATATAATAAACTTAATATTATTATAAACTTATCTAATAAGTTTTTTAGTTTTTAGATTATTTTGAATATTTATATAATTATAATGTAATTATTATTTTCATAAAAAAATAACCGTTTTTAAAAAATAAAACTTACAATATCATGCTAATGTTAATCTAGTTTTAAATATATTTGCCAACTCAGTTGCTAAGTCAACGACATTTTCACTGCAGCTTGACAACTAGGATGACAAATTTGTACTTTAACGGAAAATGTCAACGTTGGCTAGATGACCTAATTTATGTAAGACTCAAAGTTTGTGTTTATATTTGTAAAAATGAAAAGTTTATGACATGTTTGTTTAATCTATTAAAATTCATATATTTTTTAATTAAAATAGTCCTTTTCTTTTTTGGAAGTTTGATTTTGTGTTTTTTTGTTTATAAGAGTAGCTTATTTTGTTATGCCTTAATTGACTCGGTTTTACACTGTTAAATATTAGACATTTTAAATAGAAGAGTGGTTGTTGACTGTACCACTATGTACTCAGTATTCAGATACATTTAGTTTCTGACTGAGTTGGATTCGAGCCTACGCAGACAACAAAACTCTTTTTAAAACCTACTACTTGAATTTGGGACGTCGTTGAAAGCGAACCCTACTACTTAACTGTAGCTCTCCATGACGACCATAATTCTCCCCAAGTACAAATACAAGTAACAACCTTTCAAAATTGACACTGGGACAAAAAACGTCACGAGCAATAGTACATTCTACCCAATAGTTTTTAATAGCATGTTGATTAGGGTTGTACTCGCGTCGAACTGAAATTTAGAATGTTTAAATTTGGTTTTACTAGAATGTTTCAAGTTTGAGTCTGAACTCGAGTTACTTTTTAAGTTTAAAATTTTGTTTAAATTCGACTCTTACAAGACTCGTAAGCTCATGAGTTTTTCGAGTTTGTCTCAACAAAGATTCAAATTATAGTATCATATTCTCACATCACCTAAGAGTTAAGACTAATGGTCGCTTATAAGCATTTTCTTCCCTCAAACTACTGATACGTTTTCCAGGGACAAAACCGCAAGGACCAATGAGTCCAGAACAAACAATATCTCAGTGGATAACTCTAACGCGCAGACTGACCCACAACATAAATAAGAATGTAACCGACTTTTACTAATTCAAACTTGACAAAAACTCTAAAAAGAATACAATCAAGTTTATATTAGTTCAATAAACTCATGTTGAGCATATATTCGAACTAAGAACTATTATAAATTTCAACTTATTTCACAAGTTCAACCCAATATCAAATTATTTGCGAACATGCATATGCTTTTATAAGCATGGTTTATTAGTGCAAACTTACACTTTTGTCAATGTTACCTAAATATTAAATACTATTCCAAACATAAATATATTTTTCATAAATTAGTTTAACACACATATAAATATACATACAAACATATATATATATACACGAGTCCACAAACGATGTTGTTCACGAATATGTTCATAAACACACAAATAAGTCTATTCACGAGTTTTTCGAACTGAATTTTTGAGTGTTTAAATTCGGCTCGTTTATTAATTTGAGTTTTTATCGAGCCAAATGTCTAGTGACTCACGAGCAGCTCAACACATTTACAACCCTAAATTGTTGATTGTATTTCAAATATCAGATTTTATTTTAGTTCTAGAAAAAAGGTGTGGATAAATTAGAAACAAAAATGTTGAATTATAACTATCTTAATCCTCCTAGCGCTAATTCTAACCAAAAGACAAAACAAAACAAGCATCCCAACCCTCTCTCCCTCCGCCTCGTCTACAGTCTTCCCTTCGTAAGAAACCTTCAACACTTCCAAACTCTCCATACTCCACAATCTTCTATCTCACTTTCTCCACTCATTACTCGCCATGCCTACCTCTCTCTTCCTCCTCTTCATCATCCTCTCTCCCTTCTCCGCCACCGCCTCCACCGCTGCATACCCAACAATCCCCGGCACGGCCGACATCACCTCCGTCTCCTCCTCCGATGACGAGGTTCTGATCCCTGTGAGAAGCGAAGTTTACGGGGGCGGTAGTGTCATCGACATCAGCCACAGGTACACGAACGACATGCCGGTTTGGGACTCGGAGGACGGCGTCGGTCAGTTCTTGTGGCTGCCCCTCAGTATGAAGAACGGGTCTCTTGCGAATAATTCGGAGATGAAACTCCGTACTCATACTGGGACCCACGTCGACGCTCCTGGCCATGTTTTTGATCATTACTTTGATGCTGGTTTTGACGTTGACACTCTCGACCTCGAAGTTCTTAACGGTAACCTTTATGGGGAGTGTATTTATTGGCTACTTCACTATTTGTACATAATTGATTACGGGATAAGTTAAGATTGTCTTTCAATTGCTGAAATGGTATTTGATTAATTTTTGATGAAGTCTTTTGCGATGAGAACTATTGGATAAGTAAAATGTGCACAGTAGAGAGTATTGATTATTAGGTTGCTTGGATTTTGTTGATGATTGTTTCTATATGTGTCTGTTTGAATAGGCCCTGGGCTGTTGGTTGATGTTCCAAGGGACAGCAACATAACTGGTATGTAATCTTTAGATGCGATTTTGTGTTGTGATGGTGATTCAGATGTTGTTACTCACAATCCTTTTGTAACTAATTAGTAATTTTATCAAACATAAAGAGTTTATAATGCTCTGTCAAAAAAAAAAGAGTTTATCATGTGAGTTTTTGTTATGGTACTTTTTCTTATACATTGGCTCCCGGAATCCTTGACCTGATGACTCCAGTACTGTTAGATTAAAAGTATCAGTTTTTGATGTGATTGTGTTTGTGTGTATAGCTGCTGTTGATACTTTTTTTTCCTTGTGTTTTCCCTGAGTTTTACAAAGTAGGCAGACTCTGATTACTGTTAATTTTGGTGTAGTTTTCATCCGTATATGTGTTTCTTATCCTTAATCATACTAGCGAGGAAATTTGTCTAGTAATGAACCAAAGAAAATGGAATTTTTTTACTTCCCCTTCATCGAATCCAAAAATGTTATTTATGATTCTTCTCTGCCCCTCTTTAGTTAGCTCAAATTTGCATTTGTTCGATGAAGGGGAAGTAATCCCACTGCATTTGTTCAGACTCAAATTTGCTTTATTTGTAATCCTATTATTTTAGTTGTTAATTCTGTTTTAATTGTTCTACAAATGCAGTGGGATAGTGATCAATTATTTCGCTTACATAACTTGAATTTAGTTGGATTCATATTCTCGTATGATGTTTTTTCTGGTTTATGTCTCTTGCTTCTCTTGATGTTACCTTTTTCCCCCCTTTCTCCCTTCCTGGAAAACGTAACATGTTCTACATTTGCAGCTGAAGTGATGAAGTCCTTACACATTCCTAGGGGAGTACGACGTGTGCTTTTCAGAACATTAAATACTGACAGGTAAGTTCATACTATGATTTTTAAGTAATACTCCTGTATTTTGGTCCATTTTGTCTAGACGTTCATAGCTAAGAAAGATTTGTCTGTATGCACTAACTTGTTGCCATTATTTATATGGCGTTCTATTTGAAGTTTTTAAATTTTACATATTTTAGCTATGAAAATTTGAAAGTCTTTAAAGAGTTTTATTTTGCTATTATTTCTAAATGTGTTAATTGTGGCTTTTTTCTTTGTTATGAGTCTGTGACGCGATGTGAACATATTCACTCTAGTTCAATTCATTTGCGGGAAATATGACAAGAATCTTACAATCGAATGTAATTTTCAGGAGATTAAGTTGTTTTATGACAAAATCTTATTGTTCATGTTGGCAATGCTGATGTTTCTGCTGGAACATGATTTTCAAGTGAATGGGTGGAATTTTCAGCTTATTTTGACCATTTGTTAATGTCAATTTCAGGAGGCTTATGTTCCAAAAAGCTTTTGACAGAAGCTACGTGGGATTCACAAAAGATGGAGCGCAGTGGTTGGTTGATAACACTGACATCAACCTTGTTGGTAAGCTAGTAACCTTCATATACGATCTTGAGTGATATGATGATATTGGTTTTACTATTTCCGATTTCATCTGGCTGAGTTTCTTGGAGAAATGTTGTTTGCCTGATGTTTTGTTTCCGTATATTAGGAATATGTATTTTATGTTTATTTATCATGAATAAATGCCCCAAAGTTTTTTCATGCATGAGGAAAAAATGAAAAGTTCACCCCATCCTTCCTTTTTTGGCCATAGCACCAAATATTGTTCTCTCTATTGTTAAATATACATATCTGTTGATTGCTGCTATCTGCATCTAATGCATTGCTGGATCTGAAGCAATGATTTTTGTTTAATGGAAAACCATAAGATTGATGCTGGATATAATGTACCTGTAGCACTGTATTTATTCCGAGTTTTTTCGTTGGCCCCTGTGTGTGACATTTTTCCAGCATATTGCGTCTCCTAGCATTGAGATTTGATTTTTGTTGTGCTCACAAGTCGAGCTTGACTAGATTGTCTGTCTCCACTTCCTTGGATTTTAAAATCCTCTCTTGTTCATTTAGAATCTACTCATTCCTTAAGTAATGCATGTGCTCTCTACGATGAATAATTTCCATAAAAACAATTGCTATAGATTGGTGACTCACTTTTTCCTTTTGAGAAATATCACGTCCTGTGAAAATTGGTTCATTTCTTCCGAAACTAATGATGCTGACATTTTACCGTTTTCAATATAGGAGTTGATTATTTATCTGTTGCTGCCTTCAGTGATTTGATCCCAGCTCATGAGGTCTTCCTTAAGAGCAGGGTAAGCTAAATGATTTCTCTCTCTCTACTTTGCTTAAAACATCAAATGCCTAAGAAAACCAAGAACCCTTTATCCATCCCAGTGCTCATGCCATACAGCCCTCCCTCCTCTTCCTGTGTTGAAAGACAGCACAATTTCCTCTTTTGTCCAACGCCTGCAGGTTTTGCTCATAAAAAGTGCATGCTCCAACTTGGCTTATTATTGTGGTTAAAAAATGCTTGGCTGTGCGTTACTGTTAAATTAACAACGGCATGTAGGTCGGTTAAGTGCCACCATAGAATAAAATGACAACTTTCTAATGGTGGCTAGTTTATGACTCACCTATAAGACAAAACTAAGACAGCGCTCAATTTGCTTTTATCCCATATTTGTCTTGATTTTATATGTTATTGAAATTTGACCGCCAAAATGGAGTTTCTTATTTATGGTTTAAAATAGGAACTCTTGTTTTATTGCCTTTTTTGGATTCAAGAAGCTTAGAATTTTCACTCAAAAATTATTATTAAGAAACAACTCTGATGACTGTAGTTTATATACTTCAGGATATCATTCTTGTGGAAGCCCTAAAGCTTGATGACGTTCAACCTGGAATATATTCTATCCATTGCTTACCCCTAAGGTTGCTTGGTGCTGAGGGATCTCCAATAAGATGTATCCTTATCAAATGATTAAATTAAGTGGTAAATTTTGAAATCCTTGAGCTATTCTTTTCCCCATTTATTGTTTTCCTGCATATAACTAAATAATATCTTACATGGCATGCATTATGACGTGGTTTTGAGTTATGACTTGCCTTTACCAATTTGGGTCTGGTTCAGTTATTAAATCAAATCTGCTAAAGTTCTAGACAATTTACAGAAATTCAGCTGTGGTTCAAATATATGGTTTGCTTTATAAAAAACTTTATTTCCAAAAAATTTAAGTAAACCTTTCGTGTTTTGAAAGACGATAAATTTGTTTTGGTCTTTTTTCTTTTTTTGTTCTCTGCGATATTTTCTCACATATCAAACCGAAATAATAGTTGTTTGTTATTAAAGAACCAGATTTTTGGCCATTGATGTAACAATTAAACTAATCGAATTATCATTTAAAAAAAAAGCTAATCGAATTATTGCCTTCACAATCTATTATTTGTTTCAAACGCAGCCTAACTACCTTGGTTTTCCTTTTGTATGTGGTTTGATCGACAGGCGCGAGAGGGAACTTTTTCTGCAGAGGAATATCGATAGCCTGAGGAGGTGTTTAGTGGAATAAGACTGTATAATGGAGTAGATGTTACTGTTGAGAGCATTAAAGTTGCTGTAGATAAACTAGTTGGTTAAAGACTACCTACCTTGTGGGTCATTTCCGAAGACCTGATACTCTTGTACGGTTCCCTATGTGAAATAAAGTTCATATATATTCCATTTAAGTTGTGTTTTTTCCAGTACCAGTTATGCCACTCTAGAGAGGGCCATGCCAGTGTTGATCCTTGATTGGCATAAAAAGCTCAGAAGAACTTTTTAGTTTCAGGTTTATCAGATTTTTCCTGAATAGTGCTCAAGTATGGTAGTTTCTGCTTCTTTTATTTGGCTCCAACCAGAAATTGAATCTCTGATTCTTGCACTTACATTGCGGATTTAGTGTAATTTGTTTCATGATTGGTATGGGATGTGTACTTGAGTGCAAATTTTGGCATATTGCTGAGCTGGAATCATATAGGGGTATTTGTTGTAAGCATCTGATTCAGTATATTTTCATGCTTAACAAAACGTGTTATTTCTTATGTTTTTCACTATACAATATATTAAAAGAATCTATTTGTATTAAATTTACCTAAAACAAACAATCTATCATTTCTTGGACGACTCAACAAGTGCGATATCTTTCAAGGAGGATTCAGGTAATCAAAACGGTTTATGTTGTGATATTCCACCGAGTGTTGAGTCTTATTCCATCAGTGAGATGTTACTCATCATTTATAACCACTCGACCATATTTGTACCAATGCAGGATAATTTAGGTGTTGTTTGGTTCAAAATTTAGATTATAGGGAAGCAACTTACATGAAAGTTCCTTATTCACCCCTTTTTTCAGTATTAACTTCCTTTCACTTGCTACTTTCCGTCAACTAAACATGATAAATGTTTCCAATTTCTTATTTTTTTTATGGAATGCAGGAGAGTTAGGAAGTTACATTTCCAATTTCTTATGAAGTTACACTTCCTTAACATGTTTTGTGACTAATAAAACGACGCCTTGCTTTTGTAGATCTCAAACCATGATACAAGACAAAAGATGGAACAATAAAGTTGACTAAAACTACAAAAAAGTTTGTTTAAAACACATCCATGGCACTAAAGATAACAATCACAAATTCATACGGATAATTGTGATCGACATAACTTCGCCATGGCACTAAAAACTGTATGCCACCTTCCATGTTTATTCTCACCACGCCCGTGCCACACTTGTTTACTTGCACTTGTAAGTAATTAGTTTGTATGATTGACTATGCTTTGAAAAACGGAAAATATGTATTTTTTTTAATAGAAAGAGGGTGGTGCCTCATTAGATATTATTGATTACCCTCGCTTGTGGCGGAGGAATACCGTGGTTACAAAAGTTATGTTTATCAAAACCTATAAGAGACATAAGCGGTCTAGGAACATAATCAAAATCATGCATACCAAACTATTGGAAAATACCATTTTTGGCTAACCAGTCAGCAAAGAGGTTAAAATATCGAGGTATATAATATAAATTAGAACCTATCTTAGAGAGGAGCTGCCGAATATGAAACACCAAAGCCTGTTGAGGACCATTCCAAATACTCACCGAATTGCAAATATCCACAGCCAGTTTGGAATCAGATTCGATAGTAATATTCGTCCACTGCTTTTCGATAATTAATTCAAGCCTGTGAAGAATAGCCTGTAGCTCATCAAATAATGGGGACATAAAGCACATATGCCTATTCCTTCATTGAATAGCGAAGCAGTGAATTTTGAAAAGGATACAACACCATCAACATTAATGCAAAAACTACCACTGAATTTCTTATACGAAGAACAAGACGGGTTATAATACCTAGATATCTTTTGGACAAGGCGAGAAGCTTTGATATGGTTCACAACAAACCCAATACTTTGGAGACCCAAACATTTCTGTTTAGCATCCCCCAACACAACTTCTGCATTTCTGTAGTTCCAAAGTCTCCAAATCATTGTTCCAAATAATAAGGACCAGGATCCTTTACTACTGTGGACAACCTTACAACTCAGATTTCCCTCAAGCCAATCTCTTAAACTCGAAGTAAAAAAGGAGGACCTGAATTGGTTAGGTAAAATGGACCACCAGTGAGACTTAATTGAGGGACAATCCCTGATCGCATGAAGAATTGTTTCAACTCCATTATGGCATCGAGTGCAAATAGCCAAATTACAAAGGTTACGCATCATCCGTTGTGAGTTGGTGAGTAGTCGCCCGTGTAATGCAAGCCAAAGGCATGTCTTCGCCTTAATAGGCCCTTTCCATTTCCATAAAGTCGACCAAACAGTATTTGATTGCTGGAAGTCTGAAGCACTATTGTTAGACTGAAGGAAATCAACAGCAGAGGCAAGAGTGAATTTGCTTAAATTAGTTCCTTTCCAGACAAGTGTATCCGATTGCCCCTCTTGGATCAGGGATGCATTGAGAGAACCGACTCGACAATATTGTTAGGAATAAAATTAGAGAGAAAGTTTATGTTCCAAAGACCAACATTAACCACGTCTGCCACCATCATAGAGAGAACAACCGTGTCGAGATGGTTTATCACATGATCAATAAGTGGGCCAACTGAATTTACCCAATCATCTAGCCAAAACTGAGTGGAATAGCCATTGCCTATGGATCGCAAGGAGTTCTGGCTAAGATGGACACTATTCTTCAAGATCCCAGAGCATAATGGCGAAAGATTGTAACGAGAATTGTTGAAGTTCAGATAGTGGTCCTGAATATACTTAGCAGTAATAACACGAACCCATAAAGCGTGAGGATTAATCCTGAGCACCGGACAGGGCCAGGCTGAAGGGTTTTTGGTTTTTTCCAGCCCGGTCCTTTGGGCGGGGCCTAATACTTGGCCCAGCCCCCCCATTTAAAAAAGGGGGGCTAGGTTGGTCCGTGAGCCAATTTTTTGAATAAAAATATTAATATTTTATATTTTTTTATCAAAATATAATTTAACATATATTTTATTATATAAATTATAATTTAATAAATACTAAACAACTATTAAATTTATAATTAGCATCATTTTAACTAATATATAACACATAATACATTAAATTAATATTAATATATTATATATTATATATATAAAATGTAAAAATTATATATATATATTATATTCGGGCCGGGTTGGCCCGCGGGCCATTTCCTAAACCCAAGACCGACCCTAATTTACTTAAAAATTATTCGGGCCGGGTTGGCCCGACGGGCCAAAACTAGTAACCCAGCCAGGTCCACGGGCCAGGCTTATTTGCCCAGCACTAATGAGCATTAGTAACTATCCGCCATCCCAATTTAATCATAAACTCCTAATTAACAAGTCTTGTAGGCTTAATTCCCAAGCCACGTCAATTGGGTCAACCTTAGCCCAATTAACGTTATGCACTTTCCTGTCTGAATTGTTGTTGTAACCCCATAGAAAGCGACGAATAATTTTATCAATGTCTTCACAGAATCCAGTAGGAAGAATTGTGCTTTGCATTGCGTACATGGGAATAGAATTAAGTACCGACTGAATGAGAGTGATTCTTCCTGCAAGACACAACTTTTTCGCTGCTTAACCATTAAGACGTTGATTGATTTTATCCACCAAGTAAGCATATGTGCCTTTAGAAATTCTTCCTTGAAGGATAGGCACTCCCAAGTACTTCCCCAAGGTTGAGACTTTCTCAAAATGACTTCTGGAACTGATATGAGATGCAAGTTCAGATGAGACATTTTTAGAGAAATAAATCTTTGCTTTCTCTACGCTAACCTTTTCCCCTGATGCAGCGCAAAAAGAGTTCAAACACTGAGTCATTGTTGGAGAATTTTCCCGGGGATGCCTTGGTTGAGTTTGGAGAGCAGAAGCGAGTTGGAGTGAAGAGAGAAAA
>CAODLS014665867.1:0-11466 GCA_948243855.1 Flueggea neowawraea | reverse complement strand
TACACTCTCATTAGTTCATTTTTCACTCTTCAAAACACCTAAGAAAACCATGAACACTCTCTCCCTTTTTCTCTTGCACAATTCGTTCATTGTTGTTAAGAGAATTAGCTTGTTTGATTGTGTTTTTTGCCCTTTTGTTATAAGAACATAAGGAATTGTTCCTTGAGTGATTACATACTGATATTCATGACATTAAGAGGTGGAAAAATTATTTTGTTCAGCCTTACAAATCCGAAACACTAAACCCTTTAGTTGAGAGCATTCGAGTGCTAGCACACTACCTAATCAATAGGTTACGTGTGTGAAACTGTAGAGAGATTTCGCAAACAACAACTCTTCACACCATAATTTCTTGTTTTCTCCAGATTCTAAATATCCTTCAAGGGGTTAAAACATAAAGTTTTAACTTGTTACTTTTGGTGAAAACAAGGAGACGATTGTGCAAATCGATTAGAGGTAACCATTCATACATGTTTTATTTATTAGCATGTTTTCTTTTTTTGTTAATTTTTGTTTACATGCTATTGTTCCTTGGATATATTCTACGTGTTTGTTACTTATTTTGGCTGCCATAAATGATATGTTCACACGTAGAGTTCCCAACACCACACTTATCGTGTTAAATCTTCGTAAATATATTTTATTTCAGCTCAGTTCGGTTTCCGATGAGACTAGTCATTCACCAGTAGACCGTGAGTTGGATTATTCGCTCGGCATCCAGGTGAGTGTGATGCTGACTTCAGACACATAGGCTATGTCTTTTTGAACTTATCTATTTTTGATGTGCTATGACTATGGCATGTAATCCGGACTAATTAATGGATTGAAAATCCTAAAATTTGACATAAATAAGGACTTGTTTGATTTGAGTTTGTTTTTAAAAAATCTTCTGAATTTTCGGTCAATAATGAAATATGTTTTTTGGAAGTCATTAGTATTTTGGAATATTAATAATACTCTATTTCTGGAAGATTTGATGTTTCTGTAAAGTGATCGGTTTCTAAAAATAATGTAAATTGATTATATTATATATCTTTGGTACATTTCTAAAGTAAATTTTGAAGTTTTGTTTTTGTAAATCTCGTCTGCTTTGCATATTGCTTGCTTGCAAAATGTTTTCTCTCGTTATTGAAATATATTACTGTGGTATTCGTTGTTTTTGAAATACTACTTTGATAAGGCATTAAGGGCAATACTAATTCAACTTTATTTTTGGATCCATCATTAAATACATCCTAGAGGGCTATCTTTGCGCCTATATATATATATATATTTGTGCCTTAGTGGCTACCCAGTGCCTCAATGGCTATACTCGCCTTAGTGGCTATACTTATCCGCGCGACGTTACCTGCCTTGATGGCTATACATTGTGCCTATATGGCAACTCATTGTTTCTGGAATTTCTAAAAAACTATAAAGGTTTTGACCTCTGTTTTGGAAATATTCGATAATGCTTAATATGGTTTTTTGGACTTTTGTTTTGGAAGCTCTGAAGAACTGAAAGCTTTTTGAAGGATTTCACCTTATTTTTGAAGTATATTAGTTTAATAAAGTCTAAAAATATTTTTGAAGGATTGTTTAGCTCCTAGATGTATGCGTGCATGTTGTATGTTTTATCTACGAACGATTTCAGAATGGTTTTTTTAAATGCTACTATGTACCTAGCATGTATATATGTGTATTTGACTATTCCTGCATGTGATATTTTCAAACTATTTTCAAAACGGTTTATGTGAGGTCTCAGATGCATTTTAAATAGCCATCCCTCACTGAGTTTTCTGACCCCCCTCCCTTAACATTTTTCAGGTTAGTCAGAGTTTGAATTATCTGATTATTAGCGCTCAGTGAGGAGTCCAGTTTAGCAGTAAGTGCCCTTTTGATTGGGCCCCAGTTGGTTTATTTATTAGATGCTCCACATTGGATTTTTGTGGGTTATGTTCTTGTTTCTGATATTACTATTGTTTTTAATTTGAAATATTTTATGTATTTAATATTATAAATGTTTTACTTTATTAAATGAGATTTGAGTTTTTATTTGATATTGTTTAATAATAATTTGAATATGAATTTAGGTTAGAAGTTATGTACTCTGAGGCTTGTGCAAAATAGGTCGGGCTCCCATAAACAGTTCGCCTCATACGTCTGTCATGGTCCGAAAATGGGTCGTGACAAAGGTGATATCAAAGAATTAGGTTTCGTATTGTCTGGGTTGGTTGTGGAACTTAAGTATCTTTGATTGAGTTAGTTTGATTTGTCTCTGTACGCCCTTTTGACTTTGTTTCGGTACTCTAATTTTTATTTCAGTACTGTGGCAATAGTTTTGTAATCTGACATCATGTGTGCTTCATTTTTTTGTTCCATTCAGAAATGCACCAACGACATAACAGAGTTAGAGAGATCGTTAGGCGACGATTCACCGAAGCCGCCAATCAGTCAGTTGCAGATCAACATGGTTCGTGTGGTATGCCGGAGGTTGCAGTTTCAGAACCTCAATCTCAACCACCACCAGTGGTTCAGCCGAAGATTTATGAGCTTCTTGCTCACACCCTTGATCATTTTGAGCGATTCCTTCCTGGTCAGGCAGGTGGAGTTCAGCCAGTAGCAGTTGCTTTAATAGTTGCACTGGTTGTACCAGAGATCGATACCATTTCCCATCTTATAAGTTTTCTAGAGCTCGAACCACTGAGTTTTATGGCCAAGATGAAAGAGAACCCACATAATTTTATTATGGCATTAAAGCGTTGCGTCAATGCTTTAAATTACACCGATGACTCCGAGAGGGTTAGATATACAACATTCGTTCTGGATGGTCGCGCAGTCTTGTGGTGGCAAGGTTTTGTGAGAAAGGAGAGTATCTCTTAGGCAGAGTTCAAGAATGAACTTATATTGTTTGTCCTTCCCTGGAGCATTAGAGACAAAAAGGCATATGATTTCAAAGGCAGGAGATGTCTGTAACTGAATATGAGAAGAGGAGTGTCGTGCTGAGGCGATATTGGCCAGCAAGTTCCAAAAGGGTTTGTTACGAAAGTATGTTAGATGGGTAGAAGCTTTGGAGTTGGAGACAGTAAGACATATTGCTGAGGCCGCTAGGGCTATGGAATATGTTAACGAGAGACACTATGTGGATACTCCCAAAAGGGTCGAGGTCAGAGTATCTAGTCTGGACAGAGTTGTAGGTTCTCTTTAGAAGTATTGAATTAGTATAGAAGCAGTCAGAATGTCAGTCTGGGGCAACTGAGAGGTTACCCAAAATTTCAAGGTAGGGCTTCGAGCTCTGGAGGTGAAAGTAAGGGCCTAATTCTTTAGTGCAGTGTTTGTGGGAGAAAAAATCTCAGGCAGTGCGGCAAACTAAAGCGCCACTGCTATCTCTGTAAACAGTCAGGGCATGCGATAGCCGAGTGTCCTAACTCTGGTATTCCTTCGAACTCTTAACTTCTGTATATGTATTCCTTTGAAATTTTGTGAAATTTTGCGCATTTCAGCATATGTTCTTTTGAACTTATGTGCATATCCGCGTACTTCTGTTTTTAGATCTTTTGAGCTTTGCATATGTTTGTATACATTTTCTTTTGATTTTGGTACAATATTTTTGGTTGAGCAATATCCTGTTCATTCATGTTTGGTCAATAGAATATTCCTTTGGGAAATTTTGTTAGGGGCTCTCTTTTCCTAAGCATCAGACGTAGTTGATTCAATGACATGAGAATTTGTCAGTTTGCTATCCGAGGATAGGTTTTTGTTTACTTTGAGAATTAGAAATATATGATAGTAATTCAGACAATGAGGGAATGATCTGTTATGATTATGAAATGTATTTGACTTTGGTGTTTGATCAAGTCTAAAGGCTCGAAAGTGAACTTGGAAGACGTACCAGGGGTGCGAGACCTTTCTGAAGTGCTTCCGGAGGAAATTTCTAGGACTTTGTTTGCACGAAGGATTAAATTTATGATTGAAGTAGAACTTGGTGTACATCCAAAGTTTGAGGCTTAATCGAAAGAATTCTATGATAAGGATATTGACTAATTAATGTTACTATTAGGTGTTTCGGAGTTGTTTGCAAGGGAGATTAGAAGTTTCTTCTGAATGACCAAGTACCATAGGAGAATTTTCTAGGATTTTTCCTAAGATCATAGCTTCTATAACTTGGTGATTAAAAAGAAAATTGGAGTTGTAGGGATTAATTTGGGCAAGTAGAGTTTTCAAATGTTGGAAGGTGTTTGGCAAGCGGGTCAGCGTTGGATTTACACTGGGCTCTAAAGATATTGTGGTGTGTTTTGATACATCAAAAATTGACCAAGGATGAACGATGTGGTTCAACATTGCTTGGAGTGAAGTTGAGAAATTTGTGACTTTGGTGTTCTGGACGAGATAAGCTTGATACATATCAGAGAATAACATGTTTGAAGGAATCGGTGAACGAGTCTAAAATGGTGGATGGTGATCCATAGCCAAGTGTAAGGGTGTCTGATTGGGTGAAAAGTTTGTTTTGTAGACAACTAATAATATCGGTACCTCTGCTTAATAATATTGTTAGATGGGGCGAGTTGAGCTGGACTCAGAAGTAAGTGTGTCATTTGATCTTCAAGATCAATCTGATTTGACTATGAGATTTGAACATCAAAAGTGTAATTCTTTCATTTCTCTACCCTATCTCCTTCGACAACATTTGATTTGTTGCGTTTTGATAGGCTTTGTTGACTACTATTTGTTGTTCCTTTTTGCTGTGTATGTTTGTGTAATTGTTAAGACTTATGAAGTTTGATATCTGACCAGTGTTTGATGTTTCTTTTTTTGACATGGAATTCTTCAGTTCTTG
This sequence comes from Flueggea neowawraea, assembly GCA_948243855.1. Taxonomy (NCBI): domain Eukaryota; kingdom Viridiplantae; phylum Streptophyta; class Magnoliopsida; order Malpighiales; family Phyllanthaceae; genus Flueggea; species Flueggea neowawraea. The sequence goes on along the minus strand of CAODLS014665867.1, from coordinate 6,650 downwards.
ATGTCACGACTCGTTTTTGGAACATGACCGACGTACGAGGCGAACCGTCTATAGGAGTCTGACCCATCTCGCATAAGTCTCATAGTACATAACTTCTACCCCAAATTCATATTTAAATTATTATTAAATAAAATCAAATAAACTCAAGTCTCATTTATAATATTAAATACAGAAAATACTTCAAATTAAAAACAGTATTAATATTAGAAACAAGAATATGACCCACAGAAACCCGGTGTGAAGCATCTAACAAACAAACCAACTGGGCCCGATCAAAAGGGCACTCCTTGCCAAATCTAACGGCCCCTCACTGAGTATCCAGAGGATGGAGGGTTACCAAGGACAAAAAGAATCACCTGAAAAATTGAATAAAAGTAAACAAGGAAAAGGAAGGGGGTAAGAACCCAGTTAGGGATAACATTTTAGAGCGGCTCTAAGTCTGAAGTAAACTGTTTTGAAAACAGTTCAAAAATACCGCATACAAATATAGCCAAATATACATATGGGTATATACACTATAAATAAGTAATAGTGTTTCCAAATCCATTTAGAAAATGTTCGCAGACAAAGAACACAACATGCACGCATACATTCAGGAACTAAGCAAAATCTTTCAAAGACATTTTCAAAATTTATCAAAGCTAATACACTTTCAGAAACAAAGTGAAACCCTTCTGAAAACCTTTTAATAAATTAGAAGTTCTCAAAAACAAAATCCAAACCCTTTTACTTTATCAAACATACCAAAACAAAAATTAAAAACCTCTTTATCTCAGGAAATTCCAAAATAAAATGGTTTGCCACAAAGGCACGAAGTATTGTCATCAAGGCAAGTAACGCCGCGTAGGCGAGTATAGCCACTAAGGTGAACATAGTCACTAAGACGAGTGTAACCACTAAGGCACTGGGTAGCCACTAAGACATAGAGATATATATACATGGGCACTAAGGTGCAAGAATAGCCCTCTAGGCTGTATCCCATGATGGATCCAAAACAAAGTCAAAGTAGCTTTGCCCTCAAGGCTTTATCAAAGTGATATTTCAAAACAAACGAATATATGTCCAGAAATAGAGAAAACATTTTTGCAAGCAAGCAACATGCAGAGCATACAAGCAAATACAAAAACAAAGTTTCAAATTTACTTTAGAAACATACGAAAGAAATATAATATAATCACTTTATATTATTTCCAGAAACAAATTAACTTCTTACAGAAACATAGAATCTTTAAAAAATAGAGCGTTATTAATATTTCAAAATACTAATAACTTTCCAAAAACATATTTCGTTATTCACCAAAATTCAAATTTTAGGATTTCTAATCCATTAATTATTCTAGATTATATGTTGTAGTCATAGCACATAAAAAACAGATAAGTTAGAAAGACACAACCTATGTGTCTGAAGTTGCTATCCACTTACTTGGATGCTGAACGAATAATCCAACTCACGGTCTACTGGTGAATGGTTGGTCTCCTCAGAAACTGGACTGAGCTAAAACAAAATACATTCATGAAGAATTAACACAATCATTGTGGCAATACAGAATACGCATGAAATGCAAATGCAGACTCAAACGTCATCGGTGTCAGAAATCCTACCTCAATCGAAATTCTAACACTCATCGAAATTCGAACATCGATGTAATATTACAATTCAATCTCCATATTTTTCAGAATTTATCAATCAAATACCCAAGGTATTTCTATTATCAAACCAGACCACAAAATATTCAAAAATTGCATTTAGACCCCAAACTTGTAAAACATCAAATTTAGTTCCTTTGGAAAAATTATCTAAAAATTCCTTCTCTCGATTCCACCAATAGAAATCAAATCTGAACACCCACAGCGATCATAATCAACCTCAGAAACTCAGATCTATAATTTGTTTCTCCAAAACAAATCAAAATCATCATAAATTGGCTCAAACCTGTATCAAACCCTAACCCATTTCAAACAACCTTGAATCTTTTGATTCTGGACTTAATCTAGGTTTCTCTAACCTCAAACAATCATAATATAACAATCTCTAACAATCATTCCAATAGAAATAAACAAATCCATCCCAAATTTGGAAAACCATTACCTCAAATCGAACTAAAACGTGATTTTGAAATTAAAAGCATGAAATGAGAGAAAAGAAGAGATTGGAACGAGAATCTTTCCTCTAAAGTTTTTTAGGAATGTTGGGGAAGCAAAGTCGAAGTGAGAGAACTGATTTGAGAGTGAGAGAGAATGAAATGAGACGAAAATGATGAAGGGGTCGGGTGAGGGGGTATTTATAAAACCATCTCGCCAAAATGCAATGTTTCACTCATTTTCAGTATTTATGGGCACATTAACGCTCGTTGTTCACCATCTACGCATGTAGAGAAAAATCCAACGTGCGTAGATCCCTTCACAGCGCACGTAGACGGCGTTCAGCAACTCTCGGTTCCACCTAGAACAAGATCTACATGCATAGAATTCCATACAAAGCAAGTATACAGCTTGAAAAAACCCATGGATCATCCCAGATCATGATCTATGTGCGTAGCTCCCTCTACGTAGACGGCCTACACAGCCTACAAACCGACTAGAATCATGCTCTACGTGTATGAATCCCCCTACAACACACGTAAACACCTTCTAGCAAGCCCTATGCGCATAAATTCACACCTCAAACGTGTTTTTAGCTCAAGATCATATATCCCATCACTCTCGAGACTTAACAACACCCAAACTTGCATACATATAATCTCTAAACATTCTTAAATATATTCAAACACTCCAAACATCATCTCACACATTCAAGAATCAAATTCGAAATGAGGTAAGATCATTCGAAATCGAATGACGTTCCACTAGAGACCTTGTCAAAATTAATCAGAATACTACAGAGAATTGATCGGAATGGAAGGGATGTTACACTTGAGAATTTTTTTGTTATTTTGTACCTTTGGATATTTTGTAACTTCGGATATTTTGTAACTTTGTGATTTGTTTTTTAAGAATTTTGTCACATGTCTATTTTCTGATTTGATGCTTATGCCAAGTGAGATAAGACTCGATTTGTACTCTGAAGAGCCATCAGTGGATATGGTAAATGTTGATTTCTATAATGTATAAGTCTGAATTGATTCTCCTTCCATCTGCATTTTCTGTACCTTTTTCCTTTGTTCCTGCATATCCTGAAACGTCAATGTTAGTATGTGATGGGTGTCTAACCAACCAAAATAAAATTAACCTGCTCAGAATAATAAAATGAGTAAAGCAGTAAGCAGAGTTGATGCACAGAGACTGGTAAAAAATTATTTAATTGCAGAAAAAAAAGAATAAAATAAAATAACTAAAAATTGAATTGAAGCCGAGATTGTAAAATAACAGAAATAAAATACACAACAGGAAATTAAATTGCAGTAATGAAAATAATAGAAATTCAATAATAATAAAGAGCTAGCTAAGGAAATTCTTTGTTCAATCCAATTTGTTGATCACATACAAAAAAGGTCAATATAAAGCATTAAAATAGATAGAGTTATAGTTAACAGTGACACACTCAATTAAGAAATCCCTTATTACCTGTTCAATAGGCCCGTAACGCCCTATAGACTATTTTTCTAACCACTAGACAACTCCCGGGATGCCCTGACAAGATTTAATCTATGACAGCAATACGAATTAAAGGGACCTCTATCCTAGTCAGTGAAACCGAAAATACCGTGATTCATTTAAGCTAGATTATTCAGTCACATAACATGAATAATGTTCAGCAACATTCACCAAGCTATTCGTTACATGTATTAGGATTAATATGGCACACTATCAATCCTAAATAACAGTATACTATTTCAATCAATCAAAATAATAATAAAGAACGAAAGCATTGAAACTGAATAAATATTTGAAATATTTTATAACAATTAAAATAAAAATCTCACAACGTCAATTGATTGAACTTCAAAAACCTTAACTAGAGAGAGATTTAGTTACACATACTTAAATGAAGAACACACAAAAATTTTAGAGAGAGTGGCTCCTCCTATTGTTTGTGTGATTCAAAATGGAAAAAGAGAGAAAAGAGAGAGGGGGCCAACCACAAAAATAGGAGTATATATAATATCTCCTTAAACCTAATTCTAATCCAAGTAAACTTCCTAAAATAATAAAAATGTTCCAGCATAAAAACTGAGTAATAAGCCTTCAACACACGTCCAAAACATGGCCCATAAGTGTGGTACGCGACCCAATGCACAACGGTCAAACTTGGTCAACGTGTCTACTACAGTGTGGCCACGTAGAAATATAGTTTTTGCCTGAAATACATAGAAACAACTCAAAAGCTTCATGTTTCACCAATATTCCACCTAAAACACCAAAGAAGTATAAAAACATAAAAATACATGAATAATAACAATTTATAATGCAAAAAAGAAACCTAAAATGCAATGTAAAGTATGCCTAAAATGCAACCTATCAACCTGCATATCTGGCATTAAGCGCCTTAGGGTGTTATTTTGCTAGATGCGGCGTTGATGTCCGAACTTGTTTGACTCTGTTGATTCGTCAGTTGGTATTTTTTTGTTCCAGCATATGCGTCCTTTCGTACCTTTTGTTTCGGTTCCTACATAATTTGTATCCCTTCGTTGTATGTTTGGATGTCTCAGTACGAGAAAGCTAGTACGTTAGTAGGGTGATAGTTGCACTCTACGTGGTTTGATATGTTGAGAAATTTGGATCATATTCTAATTTGGAGAGTTAGATTCAATTTTCGAATTGAGGATTTTAGAGCTTGGTTAGATTCAATATTCATTTTGTCTTAGTAATTCGATATATCTCTGTGATCTTTCTCTGATTTGAATCTTCTGAAAAATTGAGGACGAATTTCTTTTGAGGGGGAAAGTATGTAATATCCCACCTGTTCCAATCAATTCTCTGTAGCATTCTGACCGATCTTGGCAAGGTCTCTGGTGGAACGTCATTCGATTTCAAATGATCTAAGCTCATTTCCAATTTGATTCTTGAATATTTGAGATAATGTTTGGAGTGTTTGAGGTGTGAATTTACGCACGTAGGGCTTGCTGAAGGTCGTTTACGTGCATTGTAGGAGCATCTACACATATAGAGCATGATTCGGGTTGGTTTGTGAGTGTGTAGGCCGTCTACGTGCTTTATAGGGGGAGCTACTCACGTAGATTATGATCTGGGCGAAACCGAGAGTTGCTGAACGCCGTCTACATAGGTTTTGAAGGGATCTACGCACTTTAGACTTATTATACGTGTGTAGATGTTGTGCTACGTGCCTTAATGTGCCTAGAAATGCTGAAAATGAGTGAAACACTGTGTTTTGGCGATGAGGGTTTATAAATACCCCCTCACCCGACCTTCTTTAGCCATCACTCATCTTTCTCGCTCTCTCTCACTTTGAATATGTCTATCTCCATCCCATTTCATCTCTGCATCCATTCCTTTCAAGATTTGAGGTACGATTCATGTTCTCTACTCATTTCTTTCTTCCATTTCATGTGGGTTTTGTGGTTGCGTATGGAGTGAAGGTTTGAAGTTAGGGTTTAGGTTTAATTTGATTCTGTCATAATGTGAGTTAGATCTTTGTTAGATTATGTTAGATCATGTTTGAATGAACTTAGAAATGAATGCATTTGGCTTGGGTTTTGTTGTTAAGGCATGTAGGTTGAGTGAGTACCTTGGATGACAGTTTTGAGTTCAATCTCAGTTTTGAACGAATTATTGACTTGATTGAAGTTAGATTCTATTAATTTATACTAGGATAGCTCGATGATGCATGGGTTTTGGTTTGGAATCAAGTATTGGATGTCGTTTTGGAATGGTTAGGGTTTTGGCCGAGATTGTGAAGAGTTTTGATGATTTTGGGTTTGTTTGGTGGAATTGATCATAGATTTATGTCTCTAAGATTGATTAGAGTTGATTTGTGTAATTTGGAACATCGGGTTTAGGTCGGAATGAGATTTGTGGTATTTTGAAATAATTTCTTGTCGTGGGGGTTGCTTTATAAATTCTGGAAATTATGCGATTATTTTGAGATTTTGGAGTATTAAGGATTGAATTATGAATTTGGAATATTTTAGGGATTGATATGTAATTTTTTAAAAGTCGGGGACCAAATTATAATTTTACATGAGGTCCGAATTTCGATGAGAGTGTCAGACTTTCGATTGAAATATGATTTCTGACGTTGATGGCGTTTAAGTCTACGTTTGTATTTCATGCATATTCTGTATTGCCACAGTCATCGTGTTAATTCTTTGTGAATATATTTTGTTTCAACTCAGTCCAGTTTTTGAGGAGACCAGCCATTCACTAGTAGACCGTGAGTTGGGTTATTCGCTCGACATCCAAGTGAGTGCGATGTCGACTTCAGACACATAGGTTGTATCTTTCCGAACTTATCTGCTTTTGGTGTGCTATGACTATGGCATGTAATCCAGAGTAATTAATAGTTTGGAAATCTTAAAATTTGGCATACATGAGAACTTGTTTGATTTGAGTTTTTTTTGAAAAATCTTTTGAATTTTTGGTCAATAATGAAATCTATTTTTGGGAAGTTATTAGTATTTTGAATTGAGAACTTAATTGAAATTCTTTCCTTCATTCACCTCAAAAGGGTATATTTATACACAATGAACAAC
>CAODLS014664288.1:0-10342 GCA_948243855.1 Flueggea neowawraea | reverse complement strand
GTGTGGATACCTGTAGCCACAACGTGATTCAACAAAGGTGATTCGGGTTCTTGATACAAAGAGCTACACCAACGTTTCATACAACCGATCGATCGAGCCTTGGTGAAAGGTAAATCTTCCAACCTTAATTATATATTTTGATTCGCATGGGTCCTTGGGGGAATTCAAGGCATTAAATTTTGTTATATCCGCTGCCATGTATGTATATGAATGCCATATTTTAGCCGCGAATTCCAACACATAGATTCTTGGTGCTAGTACACAAAGCCAATTCTCCAAAGTTCATTTGTGTGGATACCTTTAGACACGTTCGCGCAAATACAACGTGAGAGATAGGGGATTCAGCTTTGACTAAAAGCAACATCAATACTCCATTCAATCAGTAGTTCAAGCTTGGATTTAAGGTAAATTCCCTAACCCTACTCGTGTATGTTGATGTGCATGGATCCTTGGTTGAATTCTGGGATAAAATTTTTTGTTATTTCCTCTGCGTTATATCTTTATGAATGTCATAAATCATTTATGAATTCCAACAACTTGTTTGCTTGTCCCCAAGCAAACCAATCTCAATCCCGGGACAAGAGTACAAATTTGAACCAATTAAGTCAAAGGATTTTTGTACTATACAAATATGCAAGTAATATGATTAAGAGGGCAATGAAATAACATTATTCAATTAGAAGAACCAAACTTAAGCATTCCAAAGTGGCCAAAATTGAAAAATTCATCCACTAAATTCCTTAGTTCGTTGGCATCTCTTAGACTTATCTCCCCTATTGCTAAGTTGAAATGACATTAAAATTTGTTTTCAAGCAAGCTTTAGCATCTTTTTTTTTTTTCATTTTTTTACTTTTTGTTTCCAAATATATAAGCGAGTTTTTCTCATTTTCGGTGCTATAAATGAGTTAGTGAATTAAGAGTCTTGTGTTATTAACATTTATTTATTAATACCAATGGACTTATCATTTCCACCTCGGGTTTGGACTCCATGCTCTTATCCTCATTTAAGTTCACCCTCAAAAGGGAGGCTTAACTATATTAAAAATATTTATTTATTTATTTATTTTTTCTGATGCCAAGTCTGCTAAAAAAATTTAGACAACCAATTAGCAACAATCTTGCAAGTCTTTTATGCCACCAAAAAACTAAGGTTCGACAAACAAATTCTCAACCTTACTACTTAAATTTCTTAAATAAGGTTCAAGTAACCAACAAATGACATTTATTCCACAATTGATCATGTTTAAGCATATTCACACAATACAAGATTCCACCAACAAAAATCAATCCAAAATTTGTTTCTTTTAAAGATTGACAAATGCTAAAAAAACATTTTAAGCACAATTCAAGCAACAATTTTAAAAATTTAAAATTTTAAAAAAGAAGTTAAGCATTTTCAAGCAACAATTTTAAAATTTTAAAACGGAAGTTCAACATTGTCAAGCAAATAAGCATACAAGCAACAACATATAAACAGTTAAGCACAAGCATTCATTAAACCTCTCCCCCATAGTTATTTTGGACATTGTTCTCGATGCTATTGCTTATGTGTTTTTGATTTGGATTTATTTTGTCAAACATTAATGGGGAAGTGACACTTTTCAACATTAAGCGTAAAAGTAAAAGGGACAACGTTCAGAATGCTTCTCTATTTATCGCCTTGCTTGTGAGTACTCTTGCCATGATTGGACTACTATAACTTTTAGGTAGGAAACACAAATGGTTACTGGTAACAAGTGCATATATATGGCCATGTAAATGCCAATTTCCCCTCTTTAAAAAACAACAACAAAATTTTTCAAAACAACAAACAAAAATAAATGTACTTCTAGACTAAAATGCAAGTATGCACAGAAATAGCTTAAATAAAAAGATAACCATAGTTTAACGTCTTCGGGACCAAAAGTAGTTTAACGTCATTGTAGACATATGCATATGATCTATTTAGGGTGCCAAATAGTCCTCATGATGCATCCATGAATGGTTTCAATTTCTTACCATGAACCTTGAGTGATTTGTAATCATTAAGCATACCACAATAGTGAATGGTTGAAATCACAAATGGACCGCACCACGGCTTTAACATTTTGTCAACGTGATATTCCTTCCACGCTTCAAAAACATCTCAAAGCATGCCTCACTTACAAATTCAAAAGAAACGAAGAAATAAGTAAAAATATAATGACCAACCACAACTAGTAGCGTCATTCCCTGGCAACGGCGCCAAAAACTTGATCGATACCTTGCAAGCGCGCGAAGATCGATGTAGTAATAAACATCTTAGGAGTATTCCTAGGGTGTTGAACCCACATGGATGAGTGATAATTGTGATTGATTCATGCAAGAAAATTGTCACGACCTGTATTCAGACCATGATCGACATGCAAGGTGGATCGTCTATGGGAGCCCAGTCCATCTCACATAAGCCTTGGAGATCATACATTCTACCGAACTTATTGATTAAAACCGTTATCAAAACATTTGTAAAATATAATGGTAATATATATTGAAATCATATGTACATATAGTATGTTATACAAAACAAAAATCATAATATCAGAGTATAAAATCCAAAAGACAAAATCAGAATCGATAATCTAACAGCATCCCAGTGTAGAGTTCTAACAAAAATCAAGGAGGCACTCACTATCAATGGAACGCCTCACTAGGGGAAGAATGTCAAACGGTTATCGAATGCAAAAAAGTGAACCTGTAAAAAAATTGGAAACATCGACAGGAAACAAAAGAAAACGGGTAAGAATCCCTCGTTAGGAAAAGACACTCTAGAGCGGCGCCAAGCCTCACAAAAACTATTTTTGAAAACATTTCAAAAATTTCACATGCAAATATACTTGTATATATGTATACACGCTAATACTGAAATATAGTTCGAAAACTCATTTTGAAATCGTTCGTAGCCAAAGAAAACAACACACAGAAACATACATATGTACATACGATATATCATATACTTGAAGCTAATATGGGACATGAAACTAACTGATAAATATAATAAGGGTGTACTTCGTCACCAAAATGATACTGAGTACGTGTGTCTGGCCGGACACACGTCTACCATAAACCCTGGTAATCGGACCTTAACTGCGCATTGGCATACCAAAGGCTACGTTTACCCTACGTAGCACATGTTCCCCATATCGATATATATATATATATATATATATATATGTATATATATATATATATAATTAGCACACATGCCAAGTAAAAATTCTTTTACAAAGAATATTTATATACCTTATATAAATATTCAAAAATCTGAAACTGAATTACTTTGTGGAAAATATTTATAAACCATATAAATATTATTTATCGAAAACGAAAACTGAATATTAATAATCACATAATCCGAATTATTAATTAGCGAAGCCATTATTATTCTAATTTCAGAGAAATGTGTGGCACAACAAAAACTTATAGTTTAAGAGACGCAACCTATGTGTCTGAAGATGTTATTTCACTCACCTAGTATCGAAAACTAAGGATCCAGTTAAGCACCACTAGCAGGTTGTTGATCCTACTGATAAGCACAGGAAGTTGAAACAGATACAAACATCACAATTATCAGAATCAAACATTGGTATTATGGCGATATCGAATGCATGATATGCAAATGGAAATGCAGATCTTAGGACGACGTCGAAAATCCTACTTCAATCGAAAATAAATCGCTCGTCATGAAAATCAGAATCTAAGCGAAAAACTAGTTGGGTCCTTGAATTTTGTAAAACTACTCTTTAGTCCCCCACTTTGCAAAATTACAAATTGGTCTAAAAAATTTTTAAAAATTACTGTTAGGTCCTCTAAGTAGTCAGAATTTCAAATTGAGCTATCAAACTCTCAAAAATTTCAAATTTGACCCCTAAACGTTTAAAATTCAAATTTGGCATCTAACATGGAAAATAACTAACCTAGTCCCAAGTACACAAATATAAAAATTGGTCCTTGAGATAGAAAACTACACGAAAATGTCCCTAAACCCGAAATGCTTAAAACCCGATGTTCTAAACCATCCACATTCCCTCAAATCATACTCAGAAACTTAAATCCACCATCAATTCCAACAACAACTTCCAAAATCGTTCAAAATCTACCAAAACTGTCCAAAATCCTAACAAACACAACTCATTAAATCTCTCGATTCAAGACTTGATTCTTTATATTTTATGTCCTATCTAACCATTCTAGCAACCCCAAGCATTGAATCGTCAAGAATCATCAAAAAATTGAAACCCAAATGAAATTTGTCCAAAACTGATCTCGTGAATTAAATGCATAAAACAGATGTTAATCGGAAGAAAAGACATGTTTCTTACCTAAAAAATAGACTAAGAACATTGGGTGAGCAATGTGGGAGCATTCTGAAGAAATTTGAGGGAGAGTTAAGTGAGAGATATGAGAGAGAGATGAAATGACGAAGGGTCGGGTTGTTGAGTGCCTTAAAGGCGTTCTGCACAAAGGCAACGTACGTCTTGACTAGGGTCAACGTACGTTGTCGAGGTTCAAAACCACATTCAGTTGCTTCTGTTTCAAACACAACGTACATTGCACTATGTCAATGTATGTTGTACATGAACACAAGGTACGTCATGATCCAATTTAATGTACGTTGATCATTTTGCAAATTTTCTAGATAACGTACGCCGTGCTCTTATACCAATGTATGTCTTGACGCCTCCAACTTCCATACTTGATGTCTCTCACTCCCGAATTCATTTCAAACCATCATCAAGGTCCTTAAACTCTTAACACTTCAAAATGCATCTGACCACCAAGATTGAACACCAAATCATCATCGTCATCACGTTCGAATGAGCGAAATATTACATACTCTCCCCCTCAAAAGAAATTCATACTCGAATTTCAAAACATATCTAATCTTAGATGAGATAAATCCTAAATCTCCAAAACAAGCTCAAATCATAATCACCTAACTAATAATCGGCTATCCAACCTACGAGCATATAAATCAAAATGATAATGCAGAAACTGAAACTACAAAGACATTCGGAGACAAAGATACTAAATGCAATGATAGAAACTGACATGCAGAAACTAAGTGTAGAGATGCTGAAACAAATATGGAAATGTTGAGACTGAAATAAAATGCAATAACCTACAAATTGACAGAATAAAATAGGTGTGGATATCTGTGTCGTATCTCATCCTCTGCCTCCTAAGTGGCCTCCTCATCAGAATGGTGCCTCCAAATCACCTTCATTGAAGCTATCTCTTTGTTCCTGATCCTTTTGATCTGATGGTCAACAATCCTCAATGGAATCAGTAATAAGAAAAATTAGGGCTAACCTCGACCGACTGTGGTGTTAGAACATGAGACGGATTAGAGACATACTTCTTCATAAGTGATATGTGAAACACTCGATGGACAGAAGAAAACTAAGGCGGTAGCGCCAACTCATACACCACGGCTCCAACTCGGCCGATAATCTCAAATGGACCAATGTATCTCGGGCTCAACTTTCCAAATCTCATCATGCTCTTCATCAACAATAATTTGAGAAATACATGGTCACCAACCTCAAACTCCAAATGTTTACGCTTCGACTCAGCGTAACTCTTCTGACGACTATGAGCAGTTTGGATCCTATGCTGGATCAACATGACTTTCTCAGTAGTCTCTAAGATAAGATCCGGTCCCAACATAGAGGAGATCTACTCTTTCTTCCATACGACGACTCGTATGGTGCCATTCTTATACTGGAATGGTACGAGTTGTATGTAAACTCTACTAGAGGAAAATGAGAATCCCAACTCACTGCAAAGTCCACTGTGCACACTCTCATCATATCCTCCAAGGTCTGAATCGTGCACTCAGACTATCTATCGGTCTACGGATGGAAAGTTGTACTAAAATCCAGTTGAGTACCCAACTCCTCTTGCAGCTTACACCAAAACTGTGAAATAATCTGGCACACCATGGAAACTATCCGACACTATAGAAACTGGCACACCATGCAAGCATACAATTTGATCAACATACAACTTCGCTAATCGTTCCGCTTCATAGGTTATATTGACATGAAGAAAATGTATTGACTTGGTCAATCGATCAATAATAGCCCAAATAGATCCATACCTAGAAGGCTTCCTTGGTAAGCGAACTACGAAATCCATAGTGATGCAATCCCATTTCCACTCTGGAAGAGGCATCTGCTGTAATAATCCAAAAGGATGTTGGTGCTCAAATTTAACCTACTGACAGGTCAAACACTGACTAACAAACTCAGTTATATCCTTCTTCATCGCTGGCCACCAATAGGACTCTTGAAGATCCCGATACATCTTAATGTATCACTGGTGTACAGAATATGCAGAACTATGACCCTCAGTCATAATCTCCTTACGTAGACCACTCGAAGATGGTATGCACAACCTTAAACCAAACCAGAAAACTCCAGAGTCATCAACACTAAGTCCCAACATTTGAAAAGACTTAACCTTCTCAATCAAACTCTGAAAGTCAGAATCCTCCTTTTGAGCCTCCCTAATCCGATCCAACAATATAGACCTCGCCTCGATATGACCAAAGAACACCTCTGAATCATTAAACTGTAGCTCAACTCTGGACTACATTAGACGCTACCACTCAGAAACTACATGTCGTCTCTCAACAGTGATATGAGCTAAGCTACCCACTAACTTCCTACTCAGAGTGTCGATAACTATGTTAGCATTGCTAAGATGATATGATATAGCACAATCATAATCCTTTAGCAACTTTAGCCAACGCCTCTGCCTCAAATTCAGGTCTTGTTGCCCGAAAATGTACTTCAGACTCTTATGATCTGTGAAGATCTCAAAAGTCTCTCCGTACAAATAATGCCTGAAGATCTTGAGTGCTAACACTACTGCTGCTAACCCAAAGTCATGCATCAGATAGTTCTATTCGTGCCTCTTAAGTTGTCTTAGTGCATTGGCAATCAATTTACTATGTTGCATCAATACACAACCTAAGCCAACTCTCAATGCATCACAATACACCAAGAAAACTTCAGAACCTGATGGTAAAACCAACACTAGCGCATTCGTCAGACACTTCTTCAACTTTTGAAAACTGTCCTCACATTTATCGAACCAAACAAAATTAACTCCCTTTTTGTGTTAACTGAGTCATTGGAGCATATATCCTAGAAAAGTCTTGGATAAACATCCTATAATACCCAACCAAACCAAGAAAGCTCTGACTATCCATAGCGGTCTTAGGCCTCTCCTAATTGAGTATTGCCTCTACCTTCTTTGGATCAACCATAATACTCTCTCCAGGCACCACGTGTCCTAAGAACGCCACTTGTTCGATCCATAATTCACACTTAGAGAACTTAACATAAAGTTGATGTTCTTGCAGTATCTGCAATACTGACCTCAAGTGGTCCTCGTGCTCCTCCCTACTTAAGCATTTCAGGATCTCGTCAATGAAAACAATGACAAACTGATCCAAATATGGTCTGAATACTCTATTTATCAAATCCATAAATGTTGTTGAGGCATTGGTCAAACTAAACAATATTACTAGGAATTTATAGTGACCATATCTAGTTCAGAATGCTGTCTTAGGAATGTCCTCACCTCTAATCCTCAACTAGTGATATCCCGACCTCAAGTCGATATTAGAAAACCATTGTACACCCTGCAACTGGTCAAATGGATCATCTATCCTTGAAAGTGGATATCAGTTTTTCACTATTAACTTATTAAGACGACGGTAGTCTATACACATATGAAGGCTCTCATCTTTCTTCTTCACAAATATCACCGTGGCGTCCCAAGATGAAATGCTCGGTTTAACAAATCCCTTGTCTAACAACTCCCTCATCTGAATCTCTAACTCCTTCAGCTCTGCTGATGCCATTCAATATAGTTGAATTGACATCGGATAGGTATTAGGCTACACCTCTATCGTGAACTCAATCTCCCATTAAGCAAAAGTCCTGATAACTACTTTGGAAACATGTCTGTGAACTCCCAAACCACTGGTACATATTCAACACTCAACTCCGATCCTTCAACCTTGGTCAAAACAAAAGCCAAATATGCCTCACATCCTCAACGAATGATCCTCACTACTTTAACAACTAATATGTAACTTCGTACGACATTGTCTCGCTCACACTGGTAACATAACTCAGTCTGACCCGACGGTCTAAAGCATACTCTATTGGAAAAGAAATCCAATATAGTAAGCCAATCCATACCCAAAATTTCCCACATCTAATAAGATGAGGTTGGCTACTAACTCATGCCCATCAATGGTAATCACGCAACCTTAAACCCAAGATTCAGTCAACATCTATGCACCCAAAGGTGAAGAAACCTCTACCAGCCTGTCCAATTGATGCAACACTAACCCAACATGCTCAACAAAAGGAGAAGTGATAAATGAATGTCATGCACCAGTATCAAATAATACATATGCTGCAGTATCGGATATAGAAAGTGTACCAGTAACTATAGCGTTGGAGGTCTAAGCCTCTAGATGGATGAGATGGTACACTCTGGTCTGTCCTCCGGTAGCAACACTACTCTAAGCTGCCTGACCACGACCATTGCCCTATCCAGCCTGACTGCGGCTCCCTAAACCTCTGTCGCCTCCTCTGCCAATGTCGGTGCTAGCTATACTGGACCCTCCAGTTGTAGATTGTCCACCTAAGTCTTAGCACTCAACCTCACATGATACTCAACTATCTTGTCTCCTGGTTGTCTGCAGTAAAAACGGTTGCTGACTGCTTTGTTACAAGTCCTGGGATGTCTCATCCTGTAAGTACAATAAGGCATATAAGAGCCCCCACTCTAACCAACTAGATGCGCTACACTGTGGCTCTGAGTGCTACAATTGGGCCACTACCCTCCAGAAGAATGTCGACGTCTCTACTCTGTCTGGGCTCCCTGACCCCGGCCTTGCTGACCTCCAAAAATACCCTCAGTCTTTGCCTTCTTCAACTCCCTCGGGTGTCTCTCATCCATAAACTACATCCCTCTGGCAGACTCAGCCATCTACCTCATGGTAGTCAAGCCTAGAGCCGCCACCACCCTACTAATCATGGGTTTCAACCCATTTAGAAACTTCCTCGCCAAGGCCTTCCCTCCCTAGCTCTGAGGAGGTGCATACCTACTCAAATCCTTAAAATTCTCCTCATACACCATCACTGACATGCCCGCTCCCTGACAAAAATCATTGAACTAGTTTGCCTTCTTGTCCCGGATACTCCGAGGAAGGACAAAAGCAATGACCTCATCCTTAAAGCTAGCCCAACTGAAATCTTTCTAGGCCTCTAGACTCCTTTACCACCAAGTTGCCCGGCCGTTTTGAAGAAACACGATGAGTCTGACCCTACTCGCATAATTAGTAATGGCTCAAGCCTCAAATCGATGCTCCACCTCAAGAAAGAAGTCATATGGATCCTCTCCCATTACACTTGAAAATATGGGAAGTTTCAGCTTCATAAACCAATCCAGAATATTATCCTCTCAAGCTCGTGGTGCAATAGATGCATCTACAAGAGCTGCTATTGCAGGCTCCTCAAGCTGAGGTTGAGGTACTCGCAACACCACTGGCAGAACTGGTGCTACCTCCATTGGTGGAATTGGTTGATCCACAATTGCCTGACCCAGCTAAGCTCTCACAATGCAGTCTAGAACCTGATTCATAGGCTCAAACATCTCTATCTGAGCTGTGAGAAGCTGCTGAAGCTAAAGTTATGGCTGTTGTTGAGGTGCTGGAGCTGTAACCTCTAGTGCGCTATGTGAGTCACCTCGATCCACTACAAACTGAGCTGCAGCCTCCATAGGCTCTCCTCTAGGTCTACCACAGCCACGACCACATTCACATCTATGACCGCGATCATGACGATCCATCGCTACATATAACAGACAGACAGAACATGTATGCAAATGTCAGAATGCAAGGGATTGCCACAGTACCGCGATAGCTATCAAAGGGTATACATAAGAAAATTGGACTGACTCAATCAAAGATAACTATGCTTCACATCGACCCAGACAAAACAAAAACTAACTATCTGATACCACATTTGGTATCAGAGTACATAAGCCTTTCTGATACCACCTTTATCACGACCGGTATTCGTACCACGATCGGCGTGCAAGGCATACCGTTTGTGGGAGCCTGACCTATCTCACATAAGCCTTGAAGATCAAACATTCTGTTAGTTTTGTGCCCTAGCCCAATCATGTAAACATTGTTATTTCGGTTTATTTAATAATAAAGAGGCATTTCATTTCTATGAAATATTGTTTTATGAAGATAAAACTCCATGAATAGTTTATTCTTCTTTATGCCATC
>CAODLS014664118.1:0-15005 GCA_948243855.1 Flueggea neowawraea | reverse complement strand
TTGGCTTTAGAATGCGAGACTTAGGTAGTGGACGTAGGCATGATTGACCGAACCATTATAAATCTTGGTGTTGTTTTTCTCGCCTCACTCCAACTCGCTTTCGCTCTACAAACTTAACCAAGGCATCCCCGGAAAAATTCTCCAACACTCTTGACCCTTCCTTCAAATATTAGCCCAGATTCGTGCGCAACCACCCTGCATACTCATCTTCCTCATCTCTAACAGGGAGACCTATATGCGAACACCCCCTTCGAGCTTAGGGTGTGAGCATTAGGTGAGCTCGTCCATGCCACCTCCGGACTAGCTAGTGTGGGCGTGAGCACTTGGTGAAGTATCACTGCAGCTTCCTGCCTACTCGTCCCCGTCGTGTAGAGGAGCCACTTGCGAGCACCCCTCAAGTGGTCAAAGGGCACAAATGTGTGTGAGGTCATCTGTGGCAGACTCGCCAACGTGTTCACGTCTATATGGCAAACAATGCAGTGTTCACGTCTTGGATCTGATACAAATTGTCACGGGGTGATAGTCTTGGCGCAGGGATATACCCGTGCGACAACCCCAAGCCTCCCGCACACCCAAGATTAAGCCTTGATCCATCTCCGATACTCACTGGTTTCACCCTCCCTTGGGTTCATCAAGGGAGAGGGGACAACTTCAACCAGTGTGGTGCCTAGATGGTACGCCCATCCTTCTTAGTGACTCGGGACATGCGCATCACCTACAACACGTACCCACTGTATTGCACTGTCCTACAACCGACAATTTAGCTCACCAGCAAGCATCTTGCACATCTTGTATGTCACGACAAACGGCTTGTGACAATATTCTTCTTATCACAATCTATTGATAGACCCTAAAAAGCTTGGTTAGATACGATCTCAAAGGAAAGGGTTGAAGGAGCATATTCTAAGGATAGGATCGTGATAAAAAAAATAGAACTCAATAAGGGCGGAAAAACGCATCACTTTGATCTCAACAAGATGAATCTATGGTATCAATCATAATTGTACTCTGAGTTAAAGATCTAGCAGTCGTAACATTTGTGAATCTAGATCTTGATTAGTTTAAAGGGTTAAATGACAATATTTTTCAAAATAGTTTTACCAAAAGGTAAAATAGCATCATATGGTTCCATGGTCTCAAGTTCCAAGTCTTGATACTAATCTACATGTCAAAAACAGCTCAGGCTCGTAAAGTCCAACAAAATCAGGGATAATGTAAGAATAATGTTAGAAATTTTCAAAATTGATTTTATCTGCTCTTTTTGATAGTTTAGAAATCTTCAAAATTGATTTTGTCTGTTATTTTTGATAGTTTTTTTGAGCAGTTTATCTTAGTAGAAATCAAAAGGATTATTATTTTCTCAAGGTTATGAAAGGATTATTATTTTTTCAGGCTTATCAAAATTCATTCAATAATTCTATAAATAGAGCCACCTGTCTATCGTCACAATCCTTGGCGCATACAATGTCTTGGATAATTTTTTCTACAAGAGTTTCTATAACTTTCCTATCATGGTGTTATATTTTTTTATTAAAGTACAATTTTTAATATAAAATTAATTAATAATTTTAATTTATTAATTAAATATAAATTATAAATTCTTATAATCTTAGAAAGGAAATGTAAGATTTCTAATACTTAAAGCAATTTTTTTTTTGTTGATAGAAAAATGATGTTACAAATTTTGTAACGGAGGACAGAACACACTCCACTTATTTACTCTGTTTTGCACTCACACTCTCTTCACCCTTTTTTTTTTCGTGACACACCTAACACACTAACACTCATTTCTCATTTGCATTGGTCACTTACACTTTCTTGTACGCATAAAATGAAGGACCACAGTCCTATTTATAGTTTTTGTAAACAGAATTTCAATGTAGGTTTGGAATAGAAAAAATCAACTCGTGCTTATCTTAGTTATGGACAAATGTTTCTAGAACCTGGAAGCAATTTGAGTTTGAAAAATTGAACACTATTCTAGAAACAGAGATATGCGGTGATCTTTTATACTCCCCCTCACTCACTACTCTCTTTTAGTATCTGTCAATTGTCATACCAAACTGTCTTCTTAACTCTTTAAATTTAGCTCCACTACCTTTAGTGAATGTGTCCGCGACTTGGTTTTCAGTCTTGATGTATTTCATCTAGATCTCACCTTGCAACACTTTTTCTCGGATAAAATGGTAATGCACTTCCATGTGCTTGGTCCTCGCATGAAACACAGGATTTTCTGCCAACCGAATCGCTGATTGATTGTCACGATATAACTCCACTGCACAGTATATTGGTTGACGTAGATCCCGCAACAACTCTAAAAACCATGTGCACTTCTGAGTTGCCATAGTTGCTGCTCTAAACTCTACTTCTGTGATTGACAGAAAAACAATAGGCTGTCTTTTGCTGCACCAAGACACTACTCCTGATCCCACTAAAAACATATATCCAGTTGTTGATCGACGAGTGTCGTGGTTGCCAGCATAATCGGCGTCGCAGTATCCCACAATCTCAAGTTTTCCACTTTTCTTGTATAATATACCATAATCAATGGTATTTTTGATGTACCTTAGTATTTGGCGTACTGCATCCAAATGTGGCTTCTTTGGATTCTGTATAAATCGACTCAGCAAACCAACCGCATAAGAGATGTCAGGTCGAGTCAACGTGAGGTAGAGCAAACTACCCACTAGCTACCTGTACATTGTGACATCCTCCAATTCCTTTCCTTTGCGAAGCACAATTTAGCATTCACTTCTATAGATGTTGCGATTGGCTTGCATTCTAACATGCCATACCCCTTACGCAAGTCTTGAGCATACTTTTGTTGGCAAAGGAACAACCCATCTTTAGTCTTGCCAACTTCAAGTCCTAAGAAATGCTTTGGCTCTCCAAGCTCCTTCATTTGGAAACGGACAGACAAATTGCTTCTTACTTGGCAAATCTCTTCTTCATCGTCTCCCGTTATGATAAGATAATCCATGTACACCAACACAATAGCTAGCTCACCATCCCGAACCTTCACGAATAGACTTGAGTCTACTGCTGCCACCAAATATTCACTTTGTGCTAGAAACTCTACAATATTCCTGTATCAAGCTCTAGGTACCTGCTTTAGACCGTATAGAGCTTTCTTTAATTTGCACACATAACTTGGGTGAACCTCACTTTCGAAACCCCTTGGTTGCTCCATATAGATTTCCCGATCAACCTCACCATGCAAAAAGGTGTTCTGGACATCCATTTGCCAAAGCCTCCAAGACTTGCTCCTACTATTTCTATCAATACATGCACAATAGTTATTTTTGCAATTGGACTAAATGTCTCATCATAATCCAACCCATATTTTTGTGGAAAACCTCGAGCCACCAATCGAGCCTTGAACCTTCTACTCATCCGTCCGGGCGCGTCTTGACCTTGTAAACCCATTTGCGAGAGATAGGTTATACTCCAGTAGGTTGTGGCACTAACTCCCAAGTTTCATTCTATTTTAGTGCTTTAATCTCTTCTTCCATTGCTTTTCTCCATTCCTTAGATTGTCCTTTAGTACTTGGTTCTTTACACTATTGCCTTCAATCAAAGTTGCATTTGCATATTTTGGATTCGGTTTTCTTTGTTGTGATGACCTTCGTGCTTATAGTTGTTATCCTTCTAATGTGTTACTATTCTTCAAACTGACTTGGTTTATCTTCTTTATGAACTCCTACGTGCCAAGGAGATTTGAATTTCTCTGATGACTTTTCTTTTATTTCATTAGTGTTTGGAGTAACTTCTTCCATTGCTCGTGGTTGTTCTTTCTCCAATTCTGTCCTTTGCTCAATCCTCTCTTGCAATCTTTCTTCAATTTCCCTTGATTCTGGCAAAGCTACTTCTTGAGGAGAACACCATGATGACATTTCATCGAAGACCAAATTACAAGATGTGTAGCATTTTCCTGTTGCCGAATTGCAAAATTTTTTTGATCGTTGTAACCCACAAATATGCATCTAATTGCCGTTTTGTCAAACTTGTTGCTCAAGCGGTCCAGCAGAAAAACATAATAGGCGCATCCAATTATTTTAAAGTGACTCAGCATGGGTTTTTGTTCCATAACTTCTCAAAGGGTGAGATAAATTCAAGCATGGCTTGTGGCATTCAGTTGATAACATGAACCATTGTCTTCATGCATTCTGCCCAAAATCGAGGTGGTACATTCTTCGCGTGCAACATGCTCCTACATATCTTTGCAAGATGTCTATTTTTCCTTTTTGTATCACGACCTGATATTGGACTATGACTGACGTTCAAAGCGAATCGAATTATAGACCCAACTCATCCCACATAAACCTCGGATGTACAGAACATCTACAAAATTCTTATTACAAAAATAATTATTGAACATTAATAAATATCCAGATTTAATTTAATAATATAATTAACTATAATGTCAAAATATAGAATAAAAATTTATAGGTAAAATCATTCCAAACAAAATATTATCAGATACAAAATCATAAACCACAAACCCTTGGTGTAGGGAGTCTAACATACATACAGACTGGACTAAATAAAAGAGCACTCACTGTCGAACTGGATACCTCACTGAGCGCTGAAAATCAGATGGAACAAACGCGGATTAACCTGAAATGCTAAGGAAGGGAGGTGAGTAAAACCCAGTGAGTAACAACACTCTAGAGCGTCTCCGGGACATCAGATAAGCATGTATATACTCGTGTACTACTAATATGCAAAAATACTACATGCACACATATACTCGTGTACTACTAATATGCATGCAGATATGTACTAATATTAGTTCGCAAACATTTCCTAAAACAGTTCGCAAACAAAGTAAACATCACGCAGTCAAGCATAATAATCGTCTGACCAATATTATAACAAAAACCAGATATATATCATATTACAGACGACATGTAAATAAATAATTATTGCATATATAGAGTTTAGAACATATAATGCTATCATTGATCATATGTCCATAATTTATTGAAATTGTGTCAGATGAGATTGCAGACAAACTAGCAATCTTAAGAGCCTAAGAGTACCTAGCTCAAAAGGGTCAGACAACTGACAATCTTAGAGGTCCAAACAGTACTTGACACCCTAAGGGTCTCAAAACTGAACCAAACAGACATCGATCAAAAAGGTATATCTGCAAGCATTGCAGTCCACAGGCTCTAGCAGAATACACTCCGCTAGTTCACAACAAATATATATTATAGGGGTATGATCAATACTACAAACTCAAATTTTAATAATTCATTATATCTCGTATAATAACTTACTAATTATTAGGAAGCGAGTATTAGCCATATAGGCAAATAGTAATAGACGATAGCCACTAAAGCAAATAATAGCAGAAGGTAGCCGTAGGCTGATAATAGCAGACGATAATACGTAGGCTGATATTCAGACGGTAGCCCATAGGCTGATAATAGCAAACAGTAGCTAATAAGGCTTATATTAACAGACGATAGCCAATAAGGCTTATGTGGTCTACTGCCACTAGAAAATATGTAGATAGTCATTAAGGCATATAATATATAATCCAGAGTACAGATTATTTATCAGAGACATTTGTAAGTAGATTATCTATTATATATATATATATATATATATATATATATATATTGAGTATTTATTTCAAAAATATATTTATTTTAGAAAATATACTTAAATTTTCAAAGTAGATTATTAATTTCAAAAGATGTATAATTTCCAAAACATATTTTTTCCTAGGAGACGTTTCTCGTAAGTCAGATTTTAGATTTTTTAATCTTTTAATTAGTCTGAATTACATGCAAAGGTCGGAGCACAACAAAAACACATAATTTCAGAAAAGACACAGCCTATATGTCTAGAGATGACATCCCACTCATATGGACGCCAAGCCAAATAATCCGGTCGTGCACCACCGATGGATGGCTGGTCACCTCGGATATCAGACGAAACTAAAAACAAATAGATCATATCAGAATCAAATACGGTACAATACTGTGGCATTACTGAATATGCTTAAAATGCAAATACATGTCCCAAACCCACGACAACGTCAATAATCCTATTGCAATCGAAGACCTAACACTCTAGTCTAAAAAATCGAACACTTTGTAAAGTTACAATTTAATCCTTTAATTTTTGTAAAATTACACTTTAGTCCCAAAGTCATGGAAAATTATAATTCAGTCCCTAAAATTTTCAAAATTTACAAATCAATCCTCTAAACAATTCATAATCATGTCCTAGACCTCAAAGATTCAAGATATTATATTTAAGCCCTTGCGATGGAAATTTATTCAAAAGTGCCACAAAATTTGTGCATTCTAATACTTATCATTCCAAATTACCCATATCAACTCCAATCATGTTCCAAATCATGAATCTAAAATCAAACTCACCAAACAAACACAAAATCACCCAGGAACCCCCAAAAATTCAAACCAAACCTTAACCTATTCAAGAACAATATCAAATCCTCAAAACCTATGCTCAAACCATGCATTTCTAACCTTGATATAACATGATTTAACATTCTTCCACCCCCATTTCCGCATATTCAAGCAAAATTTTGAAACCCAAACTAAAATGCTCAAAACGTTCTTCAAGCAACCAAGCTTAAATGATGCACAAAATGGAAGAAAAGGAGGGATTAGAAGCTTGATCTTACCTCAAGAGATGTTAAGAAACCAAGGAGAGGCAATGGGAGAGGAAGAAAATTAGATTTAGAGGTGTTTGAAGTAAAGAAATCGAGTTGAGGCCCAGGGGGGTCAATTTGAAGGTTTTAAACTGAGTGAACTCAAAACGTACCGTTTTGGAGATTTTCAGGAAGAGAGATGCGTGTGTCTTCTCTAAGACGTTCGTCTCATCGCGTTTCTCATCCCCTTGCATGCTAAGACACGCATTTCAGGGCTGATTTTCACCAAAAAATGATTTCTTTCGCTTCCGGACATGCTTCAGATTATTCTCGGAGCTCTGTAACACCTAAACTCATGAGAATAACATCATTAAACATCTTCAAACATTCAAACTTACTTAAAGGTTATCATCAAACATTCTTAATTATCTAAACATCATCTCGAAACTTAGACACCTAATCAGAAACAATCGAAGTTTCGATTGAAATCGAACGAAATTCTACAAAAGGTGTTATCGGAATAGGGCGAGGTGTTACATAATTCTCTCCTCAAAAGAAATTCATGCTCAAATTTCTACGCAAACCAGATCAAAGCTAGGATCAAACCTAAATCTCCAAATCGAAACATAATTCATAACTCTAACAAACCAAAGACAGAAAAGCCATATATAACTCTAATAATATTCTAGACTAACATCCAAATATACAGACGTCCAAAGGACAATGCTAAAAATCCATGTACAAAAACAAAAGGTACAAACTTATGCATCAACAAAATCGAATGAGCGTAGACTCCAATGCTGCATCTAATCAGGATGTTGCCCCTATAGGCTTCCACTGATGTACCATGAAAGGACATATCAAACCTAACCTCAATAGATACGAAACATGACTAAGACATATTCCTTAAGAAGCAAATTCACGGAATTATGGATGCACAAAGACAAATTAAGGTGGTAGCGCTAGCTGATATTGATCAACTCAGATGAAGGTCTCAAACATTGCCACTTAGATCTTGTTTAGTGACTGCACTCACATTTTCAATACAAAATATCTAAACCAAAGGTCTAAAGAATCACACGTCAGAAAGCGCATACTCGGACACTTGTCATAGGTTCAACATTGAAAGTTTAGATAATTAATCAGCACACAGAGCAAAGGAAAGCAAACTAGATGATATTTTGGAATGTCATTTGGGTTAGGGACGTAATTGCAATTCCAACTCAATTGCGACCTCAGAGCACAGAGAATATGGAATGAATACAAATGTTGCCAAGGAAGATAGCCTAAGGAACCCAAGAAATTAATCACTCAATGTCCAAAGTCCAGCGTCCAAAGAAATCAAACCCAAAAATCCGTCTGCGTACTTACATCAAGTTCAGATCATATCCTTGGTTATAATCATCTTTACCATAGTCACTTTTCTCTGAACAAGACGTTATCATCAGAAATAATTTTGCTGACAAATATCACCGAATGAACTTTCTACTTTACCATATACCATTTACCCTTAAAATTAATGGAACCAAGAAGTCTCTGGATTCCATTTCCCTTCATTATTGATCGACCTTTAGACATAAAGTTCTTCTCATATCAACCAATAATATTTTCATGAGGGTCCGTTGCCCATACTCTTAACATGCCAAACAACCTTAATACTCAAAATACTCTTGCTCTTGTTAACAACCAAATAGTATATACTATGAACTGTAAAACCCATGCCTTAATAAACATAAACTTCGATGCATTACACGGTACACTACAAACCACCAAAATCAAATGCAAAGCCAACACTGGCAAACTTGTCAAATACTCTTTCAACTTTTTAAGCTCTGCCTGCACAATTTGGACCATACAAATTTATCTCCCTTTTGATCAACCAAATCATAGGAACTACAACCCTAGGAAAAATCCTGGATAATTCTCCTATAATACCCATCCATACCAAGTAAATTCCGAATATCTGCAACAATTCTAGGCCTTCTCTAACTAAGTGCAACCTCTACTTCCTTCGGGTCCACTATGATGCCTTCTCTCGACTAGCACATGCCCAATGAATTCCATTTGTTCAAGCCAAAGCTCTCACTTTGAAACTATGCATACAAATGACGCTCTTGCAATGTTTACAATGCTGACTCCAAGTAACCCTTGTGCTCATTCCTACTTTACAAGTACATTAAAACGTCATCAAATCAATCAATTACAAACCAATCTAAGTATGATTCAGACACCATGTTCACTGAGTCCATAAATGCTGCTAGGGCACTAGCCAAACCAACAACTTCACGAAGAACTCACAGTGACCATACTCAGTATGGGAAGTTGCCTTATGAATATCTTCACTAGATAGCACCTCAATTGTGAACTCAATCTCCCGTTTAAGAGGGAGTTCCAGTAACTTCTCGGGAAACACATCAGAAAATTCTTGCACCATTGGTACGTCTTCTAAAAAAATTATTGAGCCTTGAAACTCTGTTGGCACAAAGCCAATTACAATTCGCCACCACGACGGATCATTTTTTTCTACCTTAATAGCTGACATGTAAGCCCAAACAACACTGTCTCGTTCACCCTAAAAACATGACTCGTTGTGACTTGGCATTCAAAAGCACACCCGCGCAATTCAAGGTAGCATGCCAAGTCAAAAACCAAGCCACACCAAAGATGACATCAATTTCTCTCGTATGTAACACCATTAAATCAACTATAATTTCATGCCCATCAAGGTAATTCATGCAACCTCGTGCCTCAAAATCAACCAAATTATCTATTCTCAGAGAACAAACTGACGAATTCTCATACCATTGACTGAACGAAAATCCCACCACTTTAGGGTGAGGAAACCTCATTTGAAATCCCATTATTCAAATTTTCTCTAACAAACGTATTACTAATAATGTATGCTTAATAGGAACCAACGCGGAAAATAAATGTGTGGCATTAGAATTGAATAAAATATTCGCAAAAGTTTAGAAATAGGAAGGTGAACCGAAATTGATGGCGTAAGTGCCTTCAACCACCTACTACACGAGACTCAATGACAAGTCTACAAGGACATTTGTCTATGATGTGCCTTGGCTGCCTACAGATGTATCAGTTACATTTTGACCTACTGCACCACCTAGGTGTCTTTCCTCCACACGTATTGCAATAAGGAATTGCTGCTCAACCGGTACCTCCGGTGGAGAACTTACGCCTCTGCTAAAACTAAATGTTATGACCTTAGCCCTAGTGGTCGTTCACTACCTCCTCAATTCCACTTCACTTATGTGACCCTTTAAGATCTCAAGCCTACATTTTCAAGTGTATTTGCACTACGATCAAGTCTCTGAAAGATGTGCTAAAGAACATTTGTCTGAGAAGTAGCATGAAGCTATTGCAAAAGAGGTCACATCAAAGCATGCAGATGATTATGGAATCACTCGAATCCGCTATAGAATATTTGGCGGCCTCGACAACTACGCGTTTAACGGCGGCTCTAGCAGATGACTTCCAATGTGATTTCATACTTATGAAGGTAATACACAAACAAAATGCAATTGTAGTTATTAGAATGCTAACGATTACCACAATACCCAAAATATACTCAAAAATACAAAGAGGCAAATTTAATTGACTCGTTCAAGAATACCTAAGCTACACAATCTACCCAGAGTTTCGAAACCTAACGCTTTGAGACCACCTTTATCATGACCTGAGATTGGACCATAACCGGTGTACGAGCCGAATCGAACCATAGGTTCTACCCATCCCATAAAATCCTCGTATATACAGAACATCTGCCAAATTCTTATTAAAAAAATAAGTATTAAACATTAATAAAAATCTAGATTTCACTTAATAATATAACTAACTGTAATATCAAAATACAAAATAAATATTTATAGATAAAATCATTTAAAAAAATATTATCAGATACAAAACCATAAACCCATAGACCCTTGGTGTAGAGCATCTAACATACATACAAACTGGGCCGAACAAAATGGCACTTACTGCCGAACTGGATACCTCACTAAGCGCCAAAGAGCAGATGGAACAATCGCGATTAACTTGAAATGTTTAGGGAGGAGGGGTTGTGGTGAGTAAAACTTAGTGAGTGACAACCCTTTAGAGCGTCTCTGGGATATTACATAAATTATTTTGAAAAAAATTTCAAAAAATATCCCATGCACATATATACTCGTGTACTGCTAATATACATGCAAATACGTACTAATATTAGTTCACAAACAATTCCTAAAATAGTTCATAGACAAAGAAAACACCATTCAGTCAAGCATAATAATCGTCTGACCAATATTATAACAGAAAATCAGATAGATATTATATTACAAATGACATACAAATAAATAATTACTACATATACAGAGTTCAGAACATATTCTATTGTCATTGATCATATGCCCATAATATACTAAAATTATGCTAGATGAGATCACAGACAAACTAGCAACCTTAAGAGACTAAATAGTACCCAGCTCAAAAGGGCCAGACAGTTGATAGTCTTAGAGGCTCAAACAGTATCTGACACCCTAATAGTCTCAAAGTTGAACCAAATAGACATCGATCATAAAAGTATATTTGCGAGCACTACAATCCATGGGCTCCAGCAGGATACACTCCGCTAGTTCATAGCAAATATATATTATAGGGGTATGATCAATAATACAGACTCAAATTTTAATAATTTATTATATCTTGTATAATAACTTATTAATAATTCTGAAATGAGTATTAGCCACATAAGTAAATAATAATAGACGATAGGCACTAAGGCAAATAATAGTAGATGGTAGCCTGTAGGATGATAATAGCAGACGATAGCCCATAGGCTGATAATTTTAGATGGTGGCGCATAAGTTGATAATAGCATACAGTAGCTAATAAGGCTTATATTAATGCCAATAAGGTTTATATTAATGCCAATAAGGTTTATATTAACAGCCAGGATCATTCCTGGAGCCAATAAGGTTTATATTAACAGACAGGATCATTCCCAGAGCTCTGTAACACCTAAACTCACGAGAATGCCATCATTAAAATCTTCAAACATCCAAACTTACTTAAAAGTCATCATCAAACATTCTTAATCATCTAAACATCATCTCTACTCAGACACCTAATTAAAAACAATTGAGGGTTCAATTGGAATCAAACGAAGTTCTACAAAAGGTCTTGTCGGAATAGGGTGATGTGTTACACTTTGCCATTCTATTGTGTTGCAGAGTGTTAGGACAGGTCAATTGACGTCGTATCTTTCCCTCCTCCAGATACTTTGTAAATTCTTGTTAAGTATACTCTCCATCATTATCTGTACGAAGGCACTAAATTCTTTGACCAACTTCACTTTCCACCTTTTCCTTACAGCTCTTAAATTTGATTAAAGCTTTAGATTTTTCTTTCATAAAATGAACCCACACGTACCTTGAAAAATTATCGATGAATATTATCATGTAAAAGAGGCCACTGATAGATGCCTCCTTCACTTGACCAAAAACATCAGAGTGAATTAATTGTAGAGGCTTTCTCACTTTGAGCTTGGACTCTTTATAAAGTAAATGATGTGTTTTTCCATACTGGCAGCCAGCACAAACTATATCTTCTTGTAGCTCCAACTATGAAAGACCATTAAGTATATATTTCTTCATCATACCTTTCAACTTGTGGTAACTGACATGTCCCAAGCGTTCATGCCACATGTCAGTAGTCTTACTTCTTTGAGTTTTATCCACATATGCTTCTTGTGTAGCATAAAGTAAACAGACTCTAATTTTCTTCCTTCCATGATCGGCATGCTTGTAGGCCTGAAGTTTTATAAACCTTTACATCATTAGGTCCAAACACAACATAGTTGGCCAAGGCGGCTAACTATGACATTGACAACAAATTCTTCTTCATCCCATGTACATGGTAGACATTTTGGAGCTGCACTTGTTGCGGATTATATTGCAGTACTATCACAGCTTTCCCAATATGTGTGATTAGTAGCTCTGAATTATTGGTAGTGATAACAACCAGATCACCTTTGTATTATGACATACTTTGAAATTTTTCTTTATTTGTTGTCATATGGTTAGAGCATCCAGAATCTACAATCCAGTCGGTATTATAATTTATTATACTAACCACTGCAAGTGCAAGCACTTCTTTTGATTTCTCAACCGCAAAGGAGACTTGGAAGTCCCATTCTTCCTCACTTTCATTTAAAAGTTGTTTTGTGATAGTTACATTTCCTTCTTTTCGCTTATTCCAACAATCTCGAGCAAAGTGACATTTCTTTCCATAAATGAACCGCTCATTAATTCATCTTGCTTGGCGATTATATCTTCCAAGATTTCTTTGCACTTTTCCTTATTGGTATTTTCCCTGCTGACTTTGCAGTCTTTCTTTCTTATCATAGCCTGCTCTATTCTTAAAAATTTGCTTTCCATCCCCTTTTCTTTTATTACCAAATAATGCCCCCACATTATTTTCTTTAATAGAAACTTGTGCCATTTATTTTAAAAGAGCTTTTTGACTAGCTAGGAAGTTCTCTAACTCATTTAGAGAATGTTGAACTGGCCAACCCTGTATTGCTGTGATGAATCCCTTATACTCTTGTTTAATACCATTGCAAATAATTCTTCTCATCCTAGCTTCACCAATTTTAGATTCAGAATCTAATTGTTTGATTTCATGGCATAAGTTTTAACCTTTTGAAAGTATTCGTTAATAGATTGTGTACCTTGTGTTGCGTTCACCAACTCACCTTTGAGAAAATGGAGGCGAGCATCATTTTTATTTAAAAATAGAGCAGTTAATGCATCACATGCTTCCTTGGGTGTTTTCACATCTTCAATTTGTGAAAGCAAATTTTTATTAATTGTAGCTTGAATTAGGGCTGAGTATGGGTCGGTTCGGTTTAAAGATTTGGAAATCTTCATAACTGAACCGATTTTCGGAGATTTGGTTTTCTTCAGAACCGGGAACCAAACCGAATCTCCGAAATCTACGAACCGAAATATCTGAATTTTTAGTTCGGTTTGGTTCGAAGATTCGGAGATTTGGGTTCGGTTAAATTGGATCGGTTCTGGTTCATTTCTCGGAGATTTGTTTCAAAAAGATTCAACTTAAACACATTTTGCCAAAAAATTAATCTATCCAATGACTTTTATGTTCAATGAAATATATTTAGATAATATAAAATAAAAATGAAAAGTTAAAAAAGAAAAACAAAACTATTAAAAATGACATTTTTTTTAATTCATTTTCTCTTCCATGCAAGTAATGAATTATGATCAAGAAATCATAGCATTTATCGCTTTTATGTATAAAACACCTGTGAACACGTATATACGCCTATGAAAACTTTTGTACACATTTGAACACCTATTGAACACCTCCTTACACTTATGAACACCTATGAATACCTATGTACAACTTTGTACACCTATGATTATATGAACACCTATGCACACTAATGAAAACCTTTGAATAGTGGACCTATTGAATACTTTCATACACCTATGATTATATGAACACCTATGTATACATTTGTACATTTATGAACACCTATGTACACATTTGTACACCTATGATTATATGAACACCTGTGTACACTAATGTACATCTATGAATACCTATGTACACCATTGAACACATTTGTACTACTATATACACCCATGAACACCTTTGAGTTGAACAAATATGAACAATTATATATATATGAACAATTATATATATAATTTTTGGTTCTAGTTTTGGTTCTTCGATTCGGTTCTTGGTTCGGTTCAAATATTGCTTAAGACCCAGACTCGAACCAAATAAAAATTTCGGTTTAGAGAAAGTCAAAAGTCAACGGTTCTTTTCGGTTCCAGTTCTATTTGGTTCGGATATTCGGTTCAGTTATCTCTAGGACCCGTGCTCAACCCTAGTTTGAATCACGTACAAAGGATTACCAACCTTTATATTCCACTTCTTGATTACTTAAGTATTATTTGTTGATGGTGAGGTGTCTTCGCCATCAACTATATCCCAAAAGTCTTGGCCTTTGACATATGACTTGATACAGGTCCGCCAATCTCGATAGTTGTATTTGTTGAGCTTCTCTATACTACCAGGAGTACTAATATGATCTTCCATTGTGACTTGGTTAATACGCCTTTACTAAGTAAACTTGGTCCCAGACTGTTAGTTTTGTGTCCTAGTCCAATCATGTATACATTGTCATTTGGTTTATTTAATAAAGAGGCATTTCATTTATATGAAATATTATATGTTCTATGAAGATAAAACTGCATGAATAGTTTATTCTTTCTCATGTCATCAAATGTGTGATATGATAGTAAAATCATAAGGCTAAAAGGAATACTATTGTAAATGTCCCTAATCG